>MVJL01008163.1:0-38542 GCA_002156465.1 Macrocentrus cingulum
AAAAAAAAAAAAACAGCGTTAGCACGTAACATCAACACCAATGTGAACAGAGCGCCCAATTTATCCTTAACTGTACGACTTTGCATATTTCCAATCGTTTAATCCCCCAAATAGGGACTCCAGGACTTGATAGTGTCATGGCGTTTCGTTTTAGTAATACAATAAATGCTCAACAATAAATATATATCTTGCTCACCGACGATGAATCTGCAACTCCCGGTGGCACTGCTGCTGCTGCTGCTGCTGCTGATGTACGACTTTGCATATTTCCAATCGTTTAATCCCCCAAATAGGGACTCCAGGACTTGATAGTGTCATGCCGTTTCGTTTTAGTAATACAATAAATGCTTAACAATAAATATATATCTTGCTCACCGACGATGAATCTGCAACTCCCGGTGGCACTGCTGCTGCTGCTGCCGCTGCTGCTGCTTTTGCTGCTGTTGTTGTTCCTTTTGGTTTTGCTTACTCCGTTGTCATATCTTGTATTCAATGAGTCCGGGATCCTTCGATTCATGACCCTAATAATCAAAACAATTTCCTTTAGTTAACGTTCTCTCACTTCCAACAGTTAAAACAAAATGTTACCGAATAAAAACTATAACCTCAAAATATGCTTTCGAATCTTACTATTGTATTCTGATTTCCTCGCATGTAAAGGGCGTACAACTCAAATCATGTGCCGTGGAATAATTGATTTAGGTCTTTCGATCAACATTAATCCTCCAAAACCAGTCAATTTCGCGGATATTTTTATTTATCTGCTATGTAATTACCGCGTGCGTTTGTACGAGACAGAGAGAGAGACAATCTAATATCGATTTTACACGCAGATGGCGTCGATGAGCTGTTGCCTTTTTTAGGTGATATGAATATAGGTGGAATCCAACTTTTGGCGGGCTTTATCAATTTTATTATTTTTCTTGTCTGAAAATTCGGCATATTCATTCATTGTAAATTCAATTGTCAATCCCTATAAAGTAATAAGCAACAAGGTGACTCAATTTTTTCTCTCTTAATGTCTTAATGGAAGAACAATGAACTACGATTTTATTCAAGTACACGGCATACACGGTATACCGCGGGGGGGGTCCGAATAGACACAGTCATGTTTTGATATATTTCGCCAACGCACGAGTGGCGCCACATTTCAATGCAATAATTTTCAGCGGTCATCTATCCAACTAGTTAACGCAGCGTTAAAATAACGCACCATGTGTATTGTGTAAGTCCAGCCAGTGACTGCAGAAAAAAAATGATAACAGGAAAAATGTATGTCATAGGTTTTTCTGCACGATTGAATATTCCCAAGGTTATTGGTGAGCAGGTTGATACATTTTTAAAAAACTAAATAATGTTATAACACATCTAACCTTATTAAAACTTGAAATAATATGGTTTATGATTTTTATAGGTTATAAAAAGTATGCATCAGACTTGGCTTTTGTCCCCAAGCACATGCCACCAAAATCATGTGACTTAGAACGATTAAAGTGTTTTCTGGAAAACTCCGGGAAATTATGTGTGTTGACTGGTGCTGGAATATCCACGGAAAGTGGAATACCGGACTACAGAAGCGAGGATGTTGGATTGTATGCAACTTCCAGTCGTAGACCAGTTTTGTATCAAGATTTTCGCGACAAGGAGCACATTAGGCAGAGATATTGGGCGAGAAATTACATCGCTTGGCCAAGGTATACATTTAATAAATAATCTAGCCAATAGTAAGGTGTATCTACTAGTTCTATAATTATTATAGATTTTCGAGCTTTGAGCCAAATGATACTCACAAAGCACTCAAGTATTTAGAGGATTTTAATCGGGTATCGTGTATTGTAACTCAAAATGTCGATGGTTTGCACTCAAAGGCAGGTAGTGGAAATGTCATCGAACTTCACGGAACATCTTATACGGTCATGTGTCTAAATTGTGATAAAAAAATGCCTCGCCATGACTTTCAAAAAGTTTTAGATCAATTAAATCCAACTGTAAGAGCAATCTCTGTAAAAATTCGACCGGATGGTGATATCGAACTGTCGGAAGATCAAATCAGAGAATTTAAAATGTCACCTTGTTCTAATTGTGGTGGAATACTGAAACCAGACATTGTATTTTTCGGTGACAATGTTGCTCGAAGGGTTGTTGAGGCTGTTGAAAAAAATATCAATGAAGCAGACGCTTTGTTGGTTCTCGGAACGTCTTTAACAACTTTCTCTGGATATAGAATAATTCTACATGCAATGGAGAGAAAAAAACCTATTGCTATTGTTAATATTGGTGAAACTAAAGCAGATAAATACGCGATTGTGAAAGTTGACAGCAGATGTGGTGTAGTACTTGGAAATTTAATTCCAACATTGAATTTTACTCGGGGAATTAGTTGACGATATTATTACATTAAGAACTAGACAGATTTCTCGTAATAAAAATTAATTCTGTTGCAACTACAGAACATTTTAGTGTTTCAACATTATAGCAATTATTATTTTCTTGTCTCTGCTATGTTTTATTACTTTGTTCGCGTTATAGTGTTCAATTTATTGGTATATTCGCCATTGTGAAACGCGAAAAATTCACTCCTTGCTATCTCACGAATTGCCAACCAGTTAAATTAATTTTTTCTTTAGACGATACTATCAAACAAAGCTTTGTCGCGCATCAATAATTTTTTTTTTGAGCAATTATATGATTGTATTATTGTGAAATTAGTTGGATATTTTTTTATTAAATTGCAAATACTTATTGCTACATTATACAATTTGCAATTGCGTCAATAAATAAATATTGTTGATAAATTTCAATATACTTAATGAATAATATAAAACATGCAATATAAGAGATTAATAATAAAAAAATAATATAAGTTGCATTATCACGGAATGCAAGATTGTAAATTATAATTTTATAGCTGAAAAAAAAAACAATTAATTTCCATTTGTCGTGGATTCTATCACATTTTCATTAATTGCGAGTATTAGAGGAGTAATTGTTAAATTCAAGTAAAAATTCATCAGTTGCTTAATGAGAATTAATAGAATAAATAATTAATGAATAAATTAAATATTTTATGTTCTTGAAGCAACTGACAAGTTCAACATATTAAATAGTTTTAAAATAATATAATTCTAAAGAATTGACTATAAGCAATGGAAAATATAAATTTTAAATTTCTGTCGTACGAGGTCAATACTCAAGGAACGAGCTCCGATTCATCAGTTTCTCGAGGATTAAGACACTAATAATAATATCGAATCAAAAGTATAAATTCTAATATACATATATTAGGGTGGCGCCAAAAAAATGACTTTTTTTTTGTTTTTCGGGTGTCGTATCAAAAAATTATTGTTCATCATGTTTTAAGAGCTCTTAAAAAAAAATTAGCCTTTCAAAATTCATAAGTAATCCTTAAAATTATTATTTTGAAATGAAACTTTGTAAAACTTATTTATATTACATGGAAAAATCTTTCTTTTTCTACAATCAGATTTTGACTATTTTTGCAGATTTTAAAATTCATGAGTGACCTTTAAAAAGGCTTTTATAATACTGATTTTTTTAGCAAAGGTTCTTAAAACATAACAAATTTTGATTTTTTTGATACGAGAACTGAAAAATAAAAATAGTCCATTTTTTTGTTTCATCCTATTATATATCACCTGAGAGTTGTGACATAAAGTGCAGAAATTATAAAATTATCTTTTTTTTTTGTTCTTCATCCTATAACACTAGATGTATTATAAGATTTTATCCTCGTACTGGGATCTAAAAATTATTGTTCCCTCAATAATTATCAGATCCCTTTTGTTTCTTCCGAATTCACATGTTCATATTTAATGGCATCAATGGCACGTATTTTTCACTCGGTTGAAATTTGTACTGTGAGCAAAGTCGATTTGATTCATCTTGATCGTAACCAGTTCTGCAAAGAAAAAAACAACATAAAAACATTAACAAAATATTTAAAATACTATTTAAGATATTTCAATGAATTAATTAAGATATCTATTTTTAATTAGCTGAGACCACCACCTTTAAAGGCATGTTACATGAAAAGCAAATGAAAAATTCTATCACCAACCCTTAAATTATTTAAAAATGATTGTCAATTAAAAGCAAATGAGTGAGTCGAAAACCAGATTGATTAACCATTTGTGGGACAAAATAATTTTTTTATATTTTTGGCTCAGAGTGTCAACAATGAAATTGAAGACAATTTTCAGTAGTGATCCTGGTCCTGATGCCCAAGATCTACTGCTTTCATTCCAGTACATGGGTGATTTTTGCCATCGATATAAACCGCAGCTGAAAACAATTGGCAAAATATCGAGTCTCTTGATAACTTAATACAACAAAAAATAATTATTCATTAAAATTTTTAACTTTATCTGGCGAAAAAATGAATTTCCAGTCACTCACCGCTGCCATTCGGAGCACGGGCGTCTCTCTTTGAAGCACGTGACCTGGATGACATTGAAAAAAAGAGCACCAAGAGTGTTTGCAACTTCAGTGTTTAAATTTTGCAGGCACCGCCGGAATTTCGAGTCACACTCGCAGTGGGACCTCGTGAAGGGTGAACTGTTACAAATGCCATTCATGCACTGATGAGGATTCACTACGACTGGACAGTGATCGTGCTCCCTGCAGCACGCATCCTCAGCAGCATGGTAGCCAAGGTCATTGTAGGATTTCGCCAGAGTACCGGGCCCGCACCATTTCGTGCCTGGATATATTAAACCGCCTCCAGGAGCTTGATTCTACCACAAAAAAATACAAACAGGTAAATCAAATATGAAACAATATTCTTTACTAACATTCTAATCATCAATAACAATACCTTTCCTTTGCTCCTGGACTTTTTGCACGTTTCTTCCAAATCGGCCACGAGGTTACTCGACATCTGACGAACTTTTTTCGGATCTGCGCCGAGAACCATCTTCTGAATTACTCCACGATCATGGTAAAGTGCGCAGAAGGGTGCTCCGGCGTTTAATTCAACCATTCGCGACATGGTGTTGTCAGCAACGAGAACACTGGCATCCGCAGTAGAACACCAAAGCGCCATCATGCTTGATATAAGTATTATTTCAAACATCTGAAAGAAATTCGAATTTTTACGACTCAGGTAAAGAAAAAAAAAATTTTTTTTCCCTACATTTTTTCAAATTATAGTTGGGAATAATTTATTTTTCGACATTTAAACGATTTTTAAAATGAAATTTGTTTCGTTGATTGATTAAGTTTGATAGTATTTAACACTTTGATCAATTAATGAACTTTTAAACCTTTTTATTTATAGTTTAAGACTTTGTTATACGATTGATGCAAAATTTTGATTTTTGTTTGCTTTTCACACGAGGTATATTTCATATTAGTAAGAAATAATATAATCCACTAAGAAAGACTGTTGAATTTAATATGTGTACTTTGAATGTTTCAGGGTTGCCTTCAGAAATTTTTTCTTTCGATTTTTAAAGCAAATCGAACAAAACTCTGTGATAGCAAGGTCACACCGCAATATTCATGATGTGTTTGCACGTTGAAATGAAGGTTCAGTATACCCGGTATCCTTCTACTCCTACGTTCTTCTCCATTCGCCGTTATTAATCCTTGCGAATTTTTTTTTTGCACTTAATTTTTGCAGCAATTCGATAGTGTAGACATTTTATTGGTGTTATTTTTTTATCTACTATACTCTATATATAACTCTATATATAACTCTATTGGTGTTTTTTTTTTATCTTTAATCGTGCGTGATTTTTTAGGAATGTCTGAATGTAAAACTTAAAGGTCAGGATTCTTTCGCTGTCTGTAACCTTGAATTCTATACAGTAGAAGAGGTCATTAGTTTGAATTAAATTTTTAGATAGGGTGTACGTGCGTTTGTAATCCCTTGTTCAAGCATTAAATCAGGTCGACTAACACACAACTCTTGTTATTTACCAAAGTGTGCACGTGTCAATGGCAATGTGACATTCAGCGACCTGATTAAATGAAATTTCTGCTCTAAATTGATATACCTAGCTATATCTATTCTTACCAACATCATAAACGTCACAGAGACACTGTATATTCACTCACAAACCATCACCCTAGCTCTGCTTCGCTGTCAATTTCGTGAAAGATAAATTATATTCACGCGACTTTTATATATCTTCATGAATGACACACAAAGCTAATGAAAGGGGGAAACTTTTTCTGTTTCTCGAATCCAGTCAAGGCTTGCAATTAAAAAATGTATGCCAAATTCACCAGGGCCAAGTGTGTACTCACACTTATATTACTCTGTCATTATTATAATACCACTTAACAACAGTTTTTATTCGACTCTATTTAAGTTATTCAACTGAATGTAAAAAAATTAGTGTATTTTTTTTTTGTGGTTACAGAAAGCAGTAGATATATTGCGGTTGCAAAGAAAAATGTTTAGATAAAGGAATTTATAGTTTTAACGAATTTATTTACGTTTTTTTTTTTGTTCATTGTAACTTGGTGAATGACGAAAGGAAACTGTACGAAAATTTGTGGGAATACAGGTGGCTTTGCCGGTTTTATATTTCGTTTGCGCACACGCACGACCCTTCGAAAGAGGATTGTAATGCGGCTGCTGCAATGCGGTAGTTCACCCGTCGTAGAACTCATCTCCTTGCAGGATATCCAACTAATCTGGTCAATTACTGAGTATCATGTAGGTCAGACACTGAAGTTAGGGGACTGCTTGACCTCATCAGCAGAATACTCTGTTCACCACAAGAAGGATACTTCTCGATAGATGAGTAATAATAGATTTTTTTATTTCTAATGACTGATGATTTGACATTTCTCGATGAAGGCCGAATGGAATAATAATATAATATAATCTTCAACAATGTGGATGGATAAGTGAAGGAGAATTTTTTTTTCCAAGTGGAAATTTAATGTCAGATATGTGAAGAAAAATGTTGTCACTCACCTTCGTAGAATTTTTAAGATTGTTCACGTTGTTTTGATAAATAATATCTGCAGGTGTCTTGACACGTAGGAACTCTTGTAAAATTTGCTGTGACTCTTCAACGGCTACTAGCAGAGTGATCGTTGCCGGCCTCAGGACGCTAATATTTGAACACGCACGAGGATTAAAAGGTGTGGGTACTTGACTAACTGATGAATACAACGCGTATATAGTAGAATGTTGGGCTGTGCGACTCTAATGTGCTCTTTTCTGTCACACTTCTAATTAGCTATGTTGAAAAAAATCGCATTTGTCATTTGATAGTGTGTGGTATTGTTTTCTTTTGTATTGCTTGGACAAATGATCGCATTTCAGCAACATGATTGATTAATCTTGTCATACTATTTCAGTATTACGTGTCAAATGATTTTTGCATTTTGTACGTAGGTATTTTGACCGACTAAAAACGATTTTCTCAATTAATGTTATATGAAAATATTTTTTCTTAGTATGAAAATTGGCAAAATATAATGCAAAATTTTTTACTCACAGTACTTTAGAGACGTCTGCATTTAGTAAAAACCAGGGAAGAACTTGGTTTTTTTAACAGTAACCGATGAGCATGACTTAATGACAAAAATTGCACTGACAACGCGGGCGTGTAAAAAATCAGAAAGTTGTAATTTTTAAATAAAATTTAGTAAGAGAGACTTTTTTATAACAAAAAATTTAAATTTGGTGACTCACGAAATACCCTGAAAGGGGGTTTTTTCCCTTTCAAAAAAACAGTTCTTCTTGGGCTTTTGGTTAAAAAAATTTCTATTACTATTTTCACAGATTTTTAATTGAATTAATAATCGATTCATTTTTTTTAACAAAGTAAAAGAACACACAGTGTACCAATAAATATTGAAATAGATTTTTTTGATTTGGTAAAAAGGTATTTATTTGGGTATTACTTGAGATTCAGTCGAAATTATGCTGCGGGCTGACAAATGCATCAACGAACATAATATTTAATTAATTAATCAATGGAATAACTGCGCAAAAAAAATCAGATTAGTTTGGTAATACAAATTAATTAATATAATTTCATAAACAAAATCATGGCATACTTAATATATAAAATTATTCTCGCGTTAAGTTGATAAATCAACTTTTTAGTGCAAAAAAAAAAAATTATTTAAAACCTCATTTTATAAAACCGGCGCGTTAATATTAAATAAAGATGTAAACAGATGTTTCTTGAATGTCATATCGAATATAAGTATTTGATCATAATTATCGCAGATGAATTAAACGTGTACAATTTATGGAATCCACTCAACCTCATTGGTTTCAATTCGTCCGTGATTATTCACGGGAGTTACAGGTTCCCGTTCGCGATTGTGATTATCATTCGTTGGCGTTGATGATTCAGTGCCAGTGATTTTATGATAAATCTTGCTTCCGGCATTAGCAACCCACTCGACACCATCACCAATTTTGCTACCGGCTTTGCGCACAAAATTCCCAATACTTTCCGAGCTAAATGTACTCGGATTAATGTCAATATCAACGGGTTTTTCATTCGTACCGCATCCAATTTGTGGAATAATACTTAAATCAAAGGAATCAACACCAAAACTATTTAATTTAGCTCGTAGCGCGTCAACTTTTGATTTTTCAAGCTCTTTTGTACGCGACAGAATAGTTGCACTGTGACGATGGGCTAGTGGTAGCTTCTGGCATGTAAAAATTCCAGCGTAATTATCGTAATCCGTAGCGAAAATTACGTGAGATGCACTTCCAGCAACACCTGCAACACAATAGATACATTTCCTCTCGTTGTGGCGAAAGATTTATTTTGATATTATATTTCTTCTTCGTAAAGATCATAAAATAGACCACTTACTCAGGGGAAAGCGCACTTGCATACGCGCTGGAGTGCTTCGTTCCGGTACAGTCAGCTCGCCAGTGTAATGATACTTGTTGTCAACTCGTGTCAGACCTGTGCAAAAAATAGCACACTTAGAAACATGCGTTTTATAGATTGACAACACAATCCCTTCATCACAATTGACCGTCATTTATCTCATTGAAGATATGACTCATGAAACTTTATGAGACAAAATTATAGATAGTCATTTTGCTTCATTTAAATTTTAATATCTTACGCATCATTGCTAAATTTCTTGCTACTTTCAACTCGAACGATTTTATATTTTTAAAATAAATTACATAACAATATGGTTTTTAACTAATAATTTTACTCGTAGATGAATTAGTTGGATATCTTACTCAAGATAGGATGGTCAGAGTCTTGCGTGATGACATATTTTCCCGGCTCTGGTCCTCTCGTGTAATTATAGGCAATACACTTGCTGGATGTCGATGTTTTTTGAATTACATACCAGTACCCTAGGAACTGTAAAAAAAAATTTTTTTCTAGTAAAAACTACTTAGTATTTTCTGATTAAAATTGAATTTTTCAATGCTTACTCTGTTCATATCAAAGTTGGAAACCGGTTCGACAATCGGGCAATCGCCCAATTTGTAGGTATGAGCATTGGCAAAGGCCAATAGACTTGCCAAAAAAATTGTAGCAAATATTGTCTTCATCTAAAACATAAAAAAAATGCTTCGTAATATCTCGAAGATCTTATTGCCCGGTATAAATGATTTTTTTTTTTTTTTCGTTCGAGTATAGACCTTGAATGTGTGTATAGTCAGTACAAAGACCTCTGGGTTTTGCAACGGCTCAACGAATCTCTTGAAGGAAATTAAAACGTGACGTTGTGTATTATTTAGTAGAAACGCCTAGGAAGCCAGGAAATCAATGCTAATTTATTTGATTCAATAACCTTTTGTCAGTATAATTTAAATTTCAACGGTGTGTTTTTATAAAACATCGTATATACACAGAAATGAAAAAAATTTGAAAATTAAAATTTTATAATATTCATTTTAAATGATCAAATAAATTAATTTCTAGAAATTCCAATGAAAGACGTTCGTCATTATCGCCGGTCAAGTTTCAACGAAAAACATGCGATGTTTCACAATAGATAAACAAGTCGCAAAAAATCACTTACGTTGATGTAATGTAAAAGAAGCCACAATCCACTATTCAACTTGAGACTGTTGCTGTAGCGGGGGTCGAATTGCGCTTATATACTAACTCCCCACTGCTTCATTTTCAATTACAAACCCCTTCACACTCACACATACTGTCGGCGAATAATAAATCTCCTCCAGGCATGGCTCAACATTTATCTGATGCCCTGATCTAGTTTATATCACAACTCCAAGGCATAATCTTGTACAAAAATACCGTTTTCCAAAACATATTTACATGTTTTACTCTAGTTCCAAAGGCTTTAACGCTCAATAGATAATTTTTTCTCTTCCGCTGAGTCTATCAGTTTGTGACAATCTTTACGGTCCGTCGAAAAAAGAAATCTGTTTATTTACAGAAATTAAAAAAACTGATAAATAAGAATAAATAGTGTCTTCAGAAATTTTTTTCTAAGAAAACCTACAAACACTTGATAAAATTATAATCGTGTTTCGTTATATAAGCTTGACGTATTGGAATACATTAATTTATTTAAACTAGAAACAAGAAAAAAACCGTGTCTTATAAATATAATAAATTCCGTTGCTTGTAATTAAGAGCTTATATTTAATTGGTAGATTTTTTTACATTGAATTTTGTATATAAAAATTTGAAAAAAAGTTATTATTACGATGAAGCCATTGGTATAGGGCTTTTTTATTACTTCTATAAACATACAGTATATTTCTGGTGATACACTAATAATCTAACGATTTAACCGTACTATAATATTGTCGCGTTTTTATATTAAATTGCAAAGAGATCAAAGTGCGATATGTGGAGAATGAATTACATTTTTATTTGAGCTCGCGGCGGAAAAACAAATAAATAATCATCATTAACGCGAATTTAAGATGTGCCAGTTAAAAATTAAATTGTATACCGTAATAATTAGAATTACTTGAAATTTTATGTCTCTCTTATACAATTAGAAACTTGGGGAAAAAAAACATCTGGTTTTTTTCTAATGAAATCAAGATATTTTTTAACGTTCTCATAAATAACGATTAAAAAAAATTAAATTTACATGTAAAAAAATGTTATACGTATGACAAGTTATCTCATGATTGATGAATATCCTCAATAACTTCAGGCGGTAACTTTGTCATGTCCAAATCATTAAAATAAGGGTGTAAAAGAGCTGTTCGTGCAGAAATTCGATTTTCTGGATTATAAATCAGCATGGATTGAAGCAAATCAAGTCCTTTTGTATCCAGAGGTTCTACTTGACTGGCCAAATTGTTGGTTGTCCAGTTGGGAAAGGTTGCTTTGTAATCAGACAGTTGAGTAACACCAGGCCAATACTCTTCTGTAGGTGTTCTCAAAACACTGACAAGAAAATAAAATATTAATATATTTGAATAAATACGTTCAAATTTGTTAATTTTCACTCACCGGAATATTCTGAACAATTGATCAATCTCACTGTCTCCCTGGAACAGTGGCTTTTTCGTGGCCATTTCGGCGAAAATGCAACCAATGCTCCATATATCAATGGCACATGTGTAACGCGTAGTGCCCAGAAGGATTTCTGGTGCTCTGTACCACAGAGTGACGACCTCGTGGGTGTATACACGAACAGGAATGCCAAAAGCTCGGCCCAGTCCAAAGTCTGCCACTTTGATTCCACCTCTGTGGTCGATAAGTAGATTTTGTGGCTTTAAATCTCTGTGCAAGACACGTCGCATGTGACAGAATAAAACAGCCCTTGTGATCTAGAAAAAAATTCATATGCAATATAGGAAACACAGGTTTATAATATTTAGTATTTACAGACCTGATAGAGATATGATTTCACGGTTTCAGGCTCCATAAGTTTTTTAGGTCCCAATGTGTCCATGTACTTTTTCAAGTCCATTGTGAGGTATTCAAAAATAAGGTAAAGTCTTGATTCCTCCATCAAAACATCAAGCAATCCAACGACATTGGGATGCTTTAGCTCTTTGAGTAATGAAATTTCTCTGATCGCAGTTGATGGAATTCCTTCATCATCGCTTTCCAAGCGGATTTTTTTCATCGCCACAATTTCTCCAGTTTTTTTATTTTTCCCTTTATATACGACTCCATATGTGCCTATTGGGTTAATGTGAAATGAAGAGTGCCAATGTAAATTTAGTTTGGTTAGATGCAATGTCGTGGATATACACAAAAACACGAAATTATTAACTTTAAATGATTTATAACAATATTTAAAATATTCCACGTGCAATTGTGATAAAAAAATTAATCAAGAGCATAACCTACAATTGATTAATTAATTTTGTGAATCAAACCCAACCTCAATTTGATGCACGACACCAAAACCATGTGCTTAGTCGATTAAATTGATTAATCTTGACAATTTTGCTGCATCAAGTTAGCTAGATATACAGTGATGAGTAAATGATTGATTCAAAGCATTTTTCCCCGGTAAATATTGGATAAAATTGCAAAGACGCGATCGATGCTGGCGGAGCAGCCAGTTGGAGGGAAATTGCTTACCTTCACCAATTTTTTCGACTTTTAAATAATTCTCCATCTTTCTTAATGCCTCGATTGGCGCAACAAAACTGCCACGAAAAGGAAACTTTAATTATTTTTTAATTTTCACATAAAAATAAATAACTTTTTCACAAGTTTGATCAAAAGCTCACACGAGATTACAGGGGTGAGGAGACGCACCTGTTTTCTGAACGTTGGCTCTCTTGTATAACGCTCCGATTTAAATGTTTTTCTGGTTACTCGCGTATGGCGGCGTTGCGTGTATCGTCCAGAAGATTTTTCATTGGTCCAATTGCGCCAATCATGCAGGCACGAAAACAAAAATTTGAATTCATTGCATGTGACTCCATTTTGGAGCAGTCACAAAAAGTATTTTTCATCAAGTTTCTGTGTTTTCTAGTGATTTATAACAATTTTTGGCCTTTTTTTGTAAGTAAAGCATATTATCTACAGTACACTTACTATAAATATCACATATATTTTGCGTAATAATATGTTTAAGTGCAGGAGTTTAAATTGTTTATCCGATAACCTCATTTGACTCCGTTGAAATGTTGAAAAATGAATTTTTTTTATTGACATAAAAGTACTTACTTCATTAATCAATCCAATGGTTAAAAATTAAAATATTCGTGAAATATTTTTTATTCCAAAATTTGAGATTTACAGTAAACATACGTAATATTTCACTCATCTTTGATAATCATCATTAAATGTATTTGTTTAAACGGTAAAGGTAAATACATTTTTACATAGGAAAAGAAAAATAAGGAAAAGAATTTATCGGGGAAACTGATATCCACTGCTAGCATAGCCTAACCCAACACCACGTTGAGTATGAGTAGTTGCACGAGCAACTTCATATTGTTGTTCCATATTGTTAAACATCTCTTCTTGCTTCTTCAAAATATCAGGTTTCTGACCTGGAGCTTGTGTTACGGGCTGTTCACCCTTGATTCCCATGAGTCTCTTAAATTTCGCAGACATTTTGCCATCTTGATCGTGGGTAAATGTCGTTCCTACCCATGTATTGTTAGCAGATCCAACTCCAGGGTTACTTTTCCCATCTTCCTGTTTTGACTGATGAAAAAAATCAATGCTTAGTATTACAATAATTAAAAAAATATCATAACACTTGAAGAAAATTATCAATTTTACCTTATTAGCCCAGAGAAGTTTTCTTTTTTGAATTTGCTCAGCATATTTCCCTTGCATTGCCGTTGCCAAGGGATTGTAGAAATTTTTTTCACCAAAGGCAGATTGTGCTGTTGTTGCGCCTTCAGGAGCTTTCAATTCGATACCAAGCTTCTCCAATTGCGCCAATTTGTTTCTGCTCTTTTCATCGCGATAACTCATGGACCTGAAGGACGCAGCAGAGCGATCCTTTGACCTAGAGCGAGATCTTGGACGATCCTTCTCTTTTGCATGCGAAGAACGTTCATGACGATCCTTGGCTCGATCGCTTCTGGAGTGACGTCGATCCCTGTCTCGTCGATGCTCACGTCTGTCGTCACGGTGATGATGATCCTTCTCACTTCTGTCACGCTCCTCCTTTCTATCATCTTTGCTGCTAGAGTTTCTCCGACGTTCTTCGTCTCGTGATGATCGTTTGTCATCGTCCCTCGACCTCCTAGAGTCCTTGTGATCGGAGTCACGGTGTCGTCTCTCATCATTGGATGAACGTCGACATTTTTCATCGGATGTTCGTGCACTTTTCTCAGATTTTTTGGACTCTCCTCGGCAACTGGAAGACTGACTGTCCGAGTGCCTGTAAAACGATTACGTTCTGCAGGGGTATACCACACAGATTCGTATTATTAATAAACTCATGGGATTGATTTATCTATTTGTACTTGAGCAATTATTTTTATTGACTGTGAATCTGTGTGTTTTATCGGTGAGTTGAAATTAATGTGTGATATTTTTATAAACACAATGAATTACTAGCCATGTAATTTCAAAGTGTTTTAGAGTAAAAATGAAGATTTTCATCGTTTTATATTAAAAATACCAAACCAGCGTACCTCTGGTCTGAGGGAGAAGTGCGTGAAGTGCGTGATTGCTCTGATTTTCCTGTTGATCCTTGATTCTCTATCGTTGGTGGCTTTGTCATTGGTGGAGTATGATTACTTTCATTCTCTGAATCTTCTGATGAATTGTTATTGTTACTATCCTAGAGAAAAAAAATAAAATAAAGAATATTAATTGTGATTTTGATACTGAAAGTGAGAAAAATGTAAATACTTAAAATGATAAATCCCAAAACCAAATTTTATGGTTTTATTATACTTTTTTTTTTTTTTTAAATAATTTGCATTCTACAAGAAAAAAAAGGAGACACGCTTGGTTTTGTTAGTCAATTTGAACTGAAAATGTTTATCAGTTCTAGTTTTTTATTTTTTATTTTTTTTTTTCATTTTATTTACTCGTGTTCTTGGGATTGTATGTATATTTTTTTTATGGCTAACACAAATTTTACCTAAATAATTCAGTTAGTAGATAGAGTGTCCTAGCCATTTTTACACGCAATTTATTTCTTTGTTGACAATTTTTTTTATTAATGTTACCTTTTTTTGTCGGCTTTCTCTACTCACCTATTTCTTCGGTATAGGACTTGGGGGTAGACTTGAAAGACCCTCGCACAGCATTGACCTTGTCGAGGTGCGGAGATATTGTATCATGTATTACCAACAAAGCTACGTGTTAATATTTTCTCACGAAATGGTATTATTCCCATTTAATAATTATAAATATATATTGTCTTTAAACTATATTGATTGCTAAAGAAAATTTTCAAACATAACGGGATGTCACGAGGCCATGTTTTTTGTTTTTCAAGTTTGGACGATGGAAAATCGTCAAATAATCAATGTGACGAAATTGTCTGCTTACAAACATAACCTCGTTTACTTTCGTTACTTGAGACCCAGGTCTTTCATTATTGACATGATACCCATAAATATTGCGTAATCCTACTGCCCTACAACCTATCGATATCCAACTAAAAATGATGGTCTACCTATGCATCTATTTATACCTCACTCATATCCATTTGTACAGGATCGTAATTGGCATCGTTGGCGTGTTTTTCATCAGCAGGTTGTTTCTCCTCTTTTTCCATCTAAAAATCATCAATGTATACAATAAGTAAGCATAATATCACGGTTAATGAATGTTAATTAATGAGATCTAGACATTCCAGAAATATTTACAGACAAAAAGTGCTGATTGACTGGGATATTTTTATGGAATAGTATTATTATTAATTAGACAGTAATATTAGATGGTTAGGTATAGATTGGGAACCCCCGAGATATTGGGTGGCACGAATGAATGCTTACCTTGGAATCCTCAGAATTGTTACTGTTTTCACTCTCGTAATTTGCGAGGGAATCCATTATACGTTGTTCAACTCTCAAAATGACGAAGGAGAAATAATACACTTGGATGCTCTACCCAGTTTCCACCTACGTGCGTGTACGCGTGATATTGCGTGTGACTGTGTGTGCTCTACTATGCTGTTTTTTATATATATATAGAGTGCTTGTCGGAGTAGGGTTCAGATAGTTTGTTACTGTGCCGCTAGGGAATCTGTTGATGTGTCAGTTTTTGGAGCGTGATCTTCATCTTCATGAATTTCGGAGCCATTTTGAAGATCTAGCTCTTCATCAGTTGATGGAACCACTTGGAATTGAAAGGAATATTTGATGCTACTTCGAGTTACTTACTACTATTATAAAATGTAAAAACTAAGTTTGAATTTATCGTGGCAAGAGTACGCTGTTGCTATGCGCACTAAAACGACGCTGTAGCTCTGCGAAGGGTTCTTTGCCATACTCACGGCTGATAGAAATATAGGGCCTGATTTGATTTTTTTTAACAGTTTTATTTAATTTGGGCTGTATATTTGTTTCTTTGTTCAAATCTTAGATTGAATTTTTGAAGTACTTCTTATAAAGCGATTTAGATTTCAAATAAAAAATTTTTTTATTGTGCTTTTACGATGACAAGAAAAAAAAAACCTTTTGCCTATCGAGATATTTTAAGGAGTTATATACTCATATGGTTAAAAAAATATATGTTCTGGTAGAACTAGTTGATATTATCATCAATTCAACAGAAATAAAAATGGATAATGCATCGAGTGACAAGGCGTATCTGAAAGTTGATAACCGGCCGTCAACTAACAATTACGAAACTCTAGAACAACTGCAGACATTTACAGTAATGAATTTCAAGACGAAAGGAATAAACTATCACATTGAAAAGTTGTATGAATTAATCACTGACCCGGTAACCGAAGAAAATCAAGCGTGGATTGATCGATTGCTTCGCAATTATCTCCGAGATGTTGAATCTAATGGATACGTATCCTTTACAGATTATAAAAACAATTTAAAACCATAAATTTAGCCTTAATACAATTTTCAGAAAGTTAAACATCTTGTTTATGTTAATGAAGTTCTGCGTTTTTTAACGTCAAAATCGAGTCATTTCTTACAATATCGAATACACTTGAACAAAATGCTCGAACTATGTGCTCTTCCTCCTTTATTAGAAAAGTCATCAGACAGCTTATCTTGTGCTGAAGTACTGAAAGAATATTTCAACGTTTTAGGCTGTCTGCTATATTTATTACCAACTTTCTCAGAAATTCAGAAACTTCTTGAAGCCATTTATCAACTGTTAATCAGGACTAAACTCGTTAACATTTCTGCCGTTAAATTTGATCTCTGTCGGCGAATTTTAGTCAAATCTGAGCTTCCAATAATTTTTTGCAAATTTATTAAAGACTGTCCATCTGAAGTTTGGAAAAATGCATTTGATATTATGCAAGTTCTCGCATCAACTTCTTCCACATGCTGTAAGTATTTTATATTTATATAATTTTTGATAATTTAAGTAAATAATAATTTCAGGTCATAAAATGTTGGCTGCAGGAATTTTTGATACTCTTTTATTAAAATTAATTGAACCATTTTCGATGGAAACAGATTGCCAAGAAATAATGTTCAAAAACAATGATACAATTGTAATTATAAAAATGATTTGGACTCTAATAAAGTCCATTTTGCCACCGAAGTCTCCGGAATTGTTGGCAAATATTCCAGTCCCAATTTTTCATACAATGAAGTAAAAATCGACAGCTATCATCATCAGAGTTAGTGAGTAATTAAGAAAAAATTTTCAGATCTCTTCAAGGTGTTTTTAAAAGTTACGTGTTGGCCAGTAGAAACAATGAAGAAATGGCAATGATTCGAAATGACTTGGCAGCAATTATTCTGACAGGATTGATCTACCTGCCATCGTGGCCACTTCTTCATTGTGGTTTAGCCAATGACATAATCTCCTTAGTATCACTCACTGAATCATTTTCATCAACTACTGAAAATCTCTTCTTCAAAAAAATCCTACTCACGTTCCTGTGCCAATTTTCGACCTCCAGTGGTTTGATATATGTAATTATTTTGGGGAATTTTAATTAACTCGACTTACACCATCTGAATAAAGTGAATTAATTGCAGGTGATGAAGGAATCGGACATTTTGGAAGTCATTCTAAAACTTCTTACTGCCGAGGCGTCGGAAAAATCCTCCTGTTCGATATCATGGATATTGGGAACCCTGAGCTGTTTGGCCCCAAAAATGCCTGATGAATTTCTCAAGTGCAGAGGGTCAGAAACCTTAATCAAGATGCTTGAAAAGAATATGGCCGCGAACGTCAAGGAAACTACGGAAGAAATTACTAAAACTATTTGCACTCTGGTCCGAAGTAAATGCCCAGCCTTGCTGGCAGATTTTCATCACAACTGTGCAATTGAATTAATTCTAAGTAAGCACTGTGTATTAATAACTTTTATTTTATTCTGTATATAGCAAACACCAAAAGGGGTGTGTTTTATTCATCATGTATTTTTTATTCAGAACTCATGGAGAGAATTGTTATCGCTTCTCAATTGACAATGTATCATCAGCGAATTGTAACTCTGTTTATCTTGATACTTGAGGAAGTAATTTCAACAAATATCAAGGCCATAGAACTCAATATTGATCCGATCATCAAATTAATTACGAATCTATTAACGAGATGTCATGATAAAAATGATTCTCCGAAAGACGAGCGGTAAGAGTGGTATATAACGTCAATTATTAATTAAATCAACTGACCTTTTTTCTTCTTTATTAATAGATTACTCATCACTGTCGGGTCATTCATCTGGAAATGTATTGTCTGGAGTCCAATTGTCATTGAAAGATTCATTGAGATTGGCGGGACGTACATAATGCTAGATATTATTGAACAAACAAATCTTCATGTACAAAATGTGTACTTTGGAGCTTTAGTCGATTTGTGCAGCAATTCCTGCGCGGTTTCTCACATTTGCACTTGGAGGGGCATCGACAAGTCCAAGGGGTTAGTGTCCCTCCTGGCACGGAGCTGGAGAAAAGAAGAAAATTATTATAAAGTAAAAAGAACTCGCGAAGGATGTATTGAAGGTAAGTTCACTTAACCCACCACTGGGTCATTGTCGATTAAAAATCGATTTTTATCTCCTGCAGATGTGGAATTGCCAATCACCGGAGCAGCAGAGGATACTGATGACAAACAAATCAATCAAGAATTTAGCCCTGGTATTGCCACGATGTTTGGATCAGTTAGACCGAAAATTTACAGCATGAGAAAAATCTTGTTGACTAATTCCGAACTCTGTGACAAATTTAAGGAACACTATAAAGTCCTTCTGTCCGATTTGCCCCTCGAAGATTCCATTACACTGTGCATTATCGATCAGTACTTTAGATTTATGCAGGGGCAAGTGTGGTCAGAGGTGGACATTTTATTGCGACAAATTGGGACGAATCCTTTGAGTCAGGACGGAGAATTGGTTGCCCTGATGCTACAGCGATATCGAGGCTGTGCTGTCTATGTACGTGAATGTCAAGAAAAGCTGTTGAAAAATGCTAGAAAAAGGGAGATTATTCGTGAACGTGAGGAACTCAACAAAATTCGTCATCAATAGCAATTCATAAAATTGCTTTGATATCCCCACGTAATTAAAATTGAATAATTAGATTTATTAGTAGTAATTTATTATTATTCACGGTGAGACAAGATTTAGTGTTTTGTTCTGAGTGAAAAAAATAAAATATTGATCAATGAGTGACAAAGTCATTCACCATCATTTTAAATAGTTGTAGGTGGTGCTGGCGATTTCGCGCGGTTTGACACAAAGTGGCGGCCATATTGCGTGCGCAGCCATCTTGCCCCCACCGACGATAATAATCCGCAGACGGGCAGCAACAGTGCGGTCAGTCTGAAACAGCAAGAAACATCAGTCCATGCCGACATGTCGTTGGAGAGTTATCGTTAACAATTGCAGTAGTGCTTGAAAATTTAAACAATCGCACTAACCAATCGACAAGAAGAATCATCGCGTGCAAAAATTGACTATAAATATTGTGTGATTTTATCTGTGTCTCGGCAGTTGCGTTTAATTTGGTGGAACATCGGTGATATCTTTGGGAGTATTGTAATCAGTACGACAAAAAATAAATAAACAAAAAGTGTTAGATTGAGGCGCGACCTCGAGGCAAGTCGAAGGACGTCGAGCCTACGAAGTGAGTTGCGAGGAAAGTCGCAAAATTAAGTAAAATACGCGTGAAATAAAGGAGAAGTTCCTGTGGCGGGGTTGGAGAACGTCGCGCAAAGCAGCGGCAGTTTATCGGCCCCAAACTTTGGAAATATGGCGTGTGAACAGTGGTGTTTCTTAGCCCGTAGATGTCTCGTTGGATTCACATTGGCCTTCGTCCTCCTCGGGTCATCGTCGGCTGTTGCACAGCTAGGTGAGTTCCTAGATCTTTACTTGAGATATGTATACCGTGAAAAACCGCGCTGATGCGAGAGCTAAGCACTTATATTGAGGATGTTCGAGTCACTTGCGATAAAGAAAGATGAGCACGATCACGGTGGGAGACCATGGGAAGACGCGACCGATGCAAGGAACATGGAGAAAAAAAGACAACGGTCGCCTGATGTTGAATGCGGGAGGGACTTTATAACACATGAGCTTTTTTTCTTCTTAATCGTCATACGTAATTCACTCTGATGATTATAAACATCCGTGCAATTAATACTTCCTTGTTTTCGGTACATTTTTTCTACTCATTTCAACATATTCGCACGTTGGCCAATGTTTTTTAAAAACTGTTTCACCAGAAAAAAAAAATATTTTACGTTTAAACTCTTTCACGAGACAAGTGAAAACACTTGAAAATTTTAAATAGTTCAATTTTAAATAAAATTACTGAAATTATAAGCGATTTATCAAGGAGAATAATCATCAATAATTTCCAAGAGAAATTTACAGAAGGTCGAATAAGTCTTTGCTCACCATTTAGCAATATCATGAGGATGTTTGTTCCTACGCACAACATGGTGAATTAAAAGTCAAAAATTTTTCTCCTAGATAAGTAAAATCTGCAATTTTCCTACCTGCAGTTTCCAGTTGTATAGAAAATCTTCTTGTCCGTGCTAAAAATTTTGATTACAACGATAAAACCAATTAACATTTAATTTTTGATATTGCAATTCACCTTTTATTCTCAATAAGTAATGAATCTATTATTCAGTCATGTATATAGGAATCGTGAGAAATGAAATTATCAGTTGTGGATTTAAATTACATTCTGTGTGTAAAAAAATACACGATATATAATACAAGTTTTCAACAAGATAAAAAAGGTATGGATGGGATATTCTTTTTGTTCGATTATGAGTGATTATTATTCATCATTCAAAGTTCAAGAAAAATAATTATACGTCTGTATAATTGAAATTTTCTGATTTAATGTCAAGTCGAGGATAAATATTTCATTTAGAATTTGATAGTGTGTTTGTTAATGGATTTATTCATGTGCTATTTTCGACCTAAAACAAACGTCATATATCATTCAAGTTTCAGAATATATGTTGGATTAAAAAAAGTCAACAGATTGAGTATATTTTCACGATAAAACGCGCGTTATTTAAGTTGGTTCTCGTTGGTAAATAGAAATTTTTTTATTTTAGCTTTCTATAACAAACATTGAGATAATCAACTTTCAATGATAACAAAATCCATTTAAAAATGCTTGTTTTTTTTTTCAATATGTGCCTCAGGCCTTATATCCTGCGGGGTTGACAACACGTTATATTTTCGGGATTTGCATCAAGAAAATGATTATCTAACGATGTAAATTTCGGTGATGATTTCGAATAACATGGCGCTTGTAAAGGACTTGTCATCTAGCCCGTTATGTAGGTATAAGGATTGGAAAATAAAAAAATTCAAGACCTTTTACGGTCCGGTTTCTTATTTGGGCCCGGCGGCAAACGACTGTTATATATATTTTATGGAAAATGGGTCGATTGCCGCGCGGCCCAGAGAATATATTCTGATTCTCATTTTATAAACTTTCTCGATAAAAAAAAAATTTTGCTGCTATATATTTTCGAAAGTGAAACGTGGGTGATAATGAAGCATATATCATAAATAAAATAATTGCCGATTACAAACATAAAGCTAGACATATCCACCAATATCTGCCTACACATTTAACGATCGATCTGATGGTAAAAGTATAAAATACCCAACCTTCTTCTTATTATTCTTCCCTCACGTAGTAGGTACATATATATATAATAGTCTCACCAAGTGACTCATTCCTTCTACTAATGCACTGCTCACGTCCGATGCGTATTTGTGTATAAGAATGTGTGAGTGAGGCGAACCACAACGGGTCTTCTTTATAACAAAGACCATGTTATTTCGCCCTGTATAAGTAGAAAATAATGATTTCTAAAGTTTTTTTATACAATATACGTAATAAAAGAACGAAATAATAAAATTTCCGCGATGATTAATATTAATTAATTTGATTATTTAATTGAAATCTCCAAATTAGTCACACACGGTTTTCTTAATTATAGGAAAAAATATATCGGAATAACCTTCGTCAACTGATGAATAAGTCTCTTTGTTTTCCTTTTTTTTTTTTTTTTTAATATTCACAAAAAGTGACCGGGTAAAAAGGGCGTGATCTGAGATATTTTTATGCTTTTACGACGCATGATAACTTCGAAATCGATTAATTTCAAAGCCTCTATATATAAATTTGTGTTACAGCAAGAAAAAAAAATTTTTTACGCAGGTTTTCAAGGAGGTATACAAGATATTCCTTGAAAAAATAGCAGAATTCGTGTTTTTTTTTAGTTTTTTACGGATTAATCAATAACAAAGTAAAATAACGAAAATTATTATAAGAGTTACATAATTCAAAATTAAATTCCCCACAAAAAAATGTAGAATACAATTTTTCGTTATTTTGCCGGGTTTTTGAGATATTTTGAAAAATAAAAATTTTTAAAATCCATAATATCTTAAAAACCAAGAAGATTACAAAAAAATTTGTTCTAAGTTTTTTGTAGATAATTAAACTCTTAATCATTTAGTTTTTATGATGTTTTCTGTTATTTTGTTTATTTACAGAGTTATCGCGAAAAAACTGAAAAAAAAAAAAAATCACGAAATTTCCAACGGTCTGAAAAATTATTTATGAACCTTTTTCTACATTAATAACAACGCGATGTCATTGAATTTTTTTATGTTTGATGAATGATTACAGCAGCAAACTTGATCCTCATTTGCGCCCTTGATGCATAATCTGCGAATAGGGTTGGGTATGGTGTGTAGAGACAAAGCAAGCAGTTGATGATTTTGCATGTGTATTTCACTCTGGCACGGTGTATGCCGGTTAGCAACCACTCAAACACACAGAGTACATCTTGTGCATAGAATAAAGACACGAGTTTTGTTCTTGCAAGTTGGCTAAACACTCTCATGGTGATGGCTCAGTCACTTGTTGCCTTTTCTCATGTCTATCTGGGTTCTTTAATCATGGCTCAAGGTGGCTCTTCGAGTTCAATCCAGTGCAGACTCATTTAAACATTTTTATTCATGCTTAAAAATTTGAGTTTAATATTATTCCAACATGAATAAGGTGTATTATGTCTGACGCAGTATATATTATCTCTCACAAAGGCTTGCAGATCATGTAATAATGTTGTGTAGAAACAAAGAAGATTGGCGGTATGATGTTGGGCTTGTAATCTCCTTATAAAAACATCTGGGCACACGTGAATATTAATTACAACGTGTAGCATTGAAATTTATGTCAGACACAACACTTGTAGGGATTATAACAATGCTGAAATAAGATATTTGACTAACTATCTTATTTTTTTTTATAGGATTTAATACTTAGTACCCACAAAAGGAATAATTAAAATAATCATATTTCAATGATTCTAATCTTTGCGTCTTTTTAATACGTTTTTTGTTTAGGTGATTTTTTTCATTTTTAATCGAGTTTAACATATAGGCATAAGTCTTTTGTTTCTGTCAATGTGTCGATCGAATTTAAATGGCTAGGACAAGGTTAAGATTAAGGGCATTGTTTCGTCGAAATAGTCATATAATTCAGTATTAAATGATTTACTTAGGTAGGAGATTTTTTTTTTGGTAGTTTAGAGCCCCAAAAACATCCGAAAAAATCAGCAACCCACTAGACTTGTTTTAAAGACCATCGCACAGCCCCAAAACTCAAATTTATGGGAAATAATCATAAAATATAATTAAATATCGTGTTAAATGTTTTGCTTCACAATGATATTTTTTTTTACTGTTAGTTCAGAGTCCCAAAAATACTCAAAAAAATCAGCAACCCTCTCTGGCGTTGTTTTAAACGATCAATCACAAAAAAATCCATAAATTAGTAGCTCGCCCGGCGATGCGCGCATGCACATACTATAGTCTTGTAGTATATTTAAATAAATATCGAACTTTGTATTGGTCGGAAAATACTGCAATCCGATAATATACTGCAACTTTGTAATTTTCTCTCTAACACGTTCTACTTTTTTTTAAATGACGCCGTGTTGCGATATATATCTATTTATACTTAACTTATGAATATTTTTGAGGATTTGCATGTTACTTTTGTCGTTATTATAAACTCGCGCCCACACATGCAGTTCATCGTATCATATTTGAGATGTGACTTACATGTATAGCGCACTTGCAGGATGGGCTTATTGCTTGATTGGTAACTGTCTCGTGCGCGCAGGCAGCATTTTATTGAGACAAATTACACACGAGAATTTTACATGTATAAAATATTCGATTTTATTATTCTTTTTTATTTATCATCTACATGTACTCGTGCCCGGAAAGATTAGAAATATGATTAGAAATCTCTCGCGAGTGTCTAATAGAAAAAAAAGTGCCAGAGAGGATTGGTTGGAGATTGGCACTCTGCTCGCTGGTATTTCAATCTTGTCGATCGAGGAGCGTCAGGATTATAATTAGCGAAGTGACAGTCGTGTTATATACTTACTGTACCTTGCTGATATCGACCCTAGGTCGCTCGTGTATGCTGCCATCGACATAGATAAAATAGTGTCGTACATTGTTGACACATTTCATTGCTCTTCTTTCAACTTGAATACGTGATAACCTCTGACATATCTTCCACATGTTTTGAAATATATCATCGTTATGTGATTTTATGAAATGATTTTATATCTACGCATGTATAAATGAATTTTCTAGAAAATTTATAATCCACAGTGAAATATTGGTTTATGAAAAAATGTGATGTGAACTTGCGATTATGTATACGCCGGTGTCGCCATAAGAACCTATATATGTATAAAAGGCAATATTAAAATTTCCAATTAGAGGAGACCGAAATCATAATTGAAATACGAAAATCCTTATGCTAATAACTGATAACTTAATAATTATTAAGTCATCAGTTTTGGCTCTATAGTTTTTAATACTATATCTTCCCATCAGAAAAATTTATCACAATTCAAATTTCATAATTTGTTGCATTTTTATCGATAACAAATTTTTGGCCTGTTCCTTTCGACACCGTAAAACAGAAAAAATTTTATTCCAACTGTTCTATTATTAGTTAATTCAAAAAATTTGTATTGATGCATTGCTGTGTTATTCTTTAGATGAATATTTATCAAAATTTAATATATTATTATTTATTGATTCTTAAACGTCACTATTTCAGTTGCGTCCGGTCTTTCCTACTCGTGAACAAAATGGAAGAATTGAATATAACTTAAAATATAACTACAAAAGATATATAGAGTAATAACTGCTTTGTTTTTTTGTTTCGACGTAACTTTTTTAATTTTTCGATTTTTCAAAATTAATTTCCTAATGAACGAACTAAAAAGTTTTTAAAATATCACTATAGTTAGCCAATAGGGTACTTATAGATCTAATGAAATCAAAAGTGGGCCTCTAACTGATTTAAAATCGATAGATACGTTTTGAATTTATTCCATTTATGCATGAGCATCGTATAACTCCTTGAGTAGTTATCTAAAAGATAAACGGTTAAATTCCAGAAAATGCGTGAAATTGTCCAAGTTCATTGCACTCTGGTAATATGAGTTATGCTCGTCGAGTGTAAGTATAGTAACCGTTCATATATTCTACATATATAATATATATCGACCTGTAGACATAGACACGATCAATAACTATACATCCTACAGGTTTATGCGTCAACATAATACCTATATACACATAATGTACAGAGTATATTAGTGTGTAATACATATACTATCAGCTTGCGGTTAAGCATTTGCGAGGCCTCACCTTCTGTTTTTTTTTTGTTATCATAAAACCGTTGATATTTCCAGAAAGTACGGCTTCCTTCCGCCATGGAAAATACATAGAAATATAATTCATCAGATCTGTAATGTCCTCTGTATCTCTTTAACTTTTTGTCCTTCTAACGGAATAAGGTCGATTTCGCATGCTTTCCTCTTCTCGGAAAACTCCGTAGGTATTTTTCATTAGTAGGCCTCGAAAAAAATGACTACAGAGGTGAAAGAAAAGTATAGCCAGGGATAGAGTGCACCTATACAACAAATGTACTTAGGTGATCATAGAGCGTGGCGAATTTGCGATGGCTACCGACGCGCATCGTCATTTCAAACAATATAGTTTGCGCCACTGCGTCCGGTAATTGTTTCAATTTTGTTGGCGTGCAGTTTAACATTTTTATTATTATTTATTATTGAGATAACTAAGGGCGTGATCGGAAAATGACGTCAAGTCTTATATTCGGCAAAGTTTCCGTTAGGCCTGTTCAGAAAAGAATAGCTTATAAGACATACTTATCAACGTACAAGTTTATAATCATGTTTTGACTCGAGAACAGTCTGCTACATCCTACTAAAAACCTTGATGTTAGTTATTCATGTCAGTGAGGGTCGATGATTTGCCATGTGCTTTAGGAAGTTGCTGTCAATGGCCGTAAGCGACCCCTTCTCTTCGGTTTATATTACGTACACTACTTTTTTTTCACGTTCTTCTGTTGTGCTCCCGCACTTTCACGTTGCTCAATAGACATACTATGTAAGTGTATAAAATCATGCGTCTGTCAGAGTGTCCCGCCGACATAAATTTCTTCAATAACAGGTCTATAACCTCGATTGTCATCGTATATTTAAAGGGGGATATGTGCTCTCAATGGATGTGTTAAGTAGATGCTCCAATGTGAACTCAGATTGATCATAAATTCCCCCTTTTTTTTTTCTTATTCAAAACTATCATCGTTTTTTTTTAAACGGTTTTATGTGTAACTTGTGTGTTTGTTTCTTTGTTCAAATCTTAGATTGAATTTTTTGAAGTGCTTCTTGTGATGCGATTCACATGAAAATTTAAAAAATAAGTATGTTACAGATGACACTACAGTATTAAATCGAATTTACATTTCAAATAAAAGTAAACAAAATTTTTTTTGTGCAAAAGACGCGTGTATCATTGTCCAATACATACGATTTATGTCGACATGTTTTCTAACTATATTAGATATTTCTTTTGTTTTTATATAGGATAGAATAATTTATTTCACATGTTTTATTTTATGGATTTTCTATTTTTTAAATTTAAATAGTAGATAGTAACAGTAACTGTGAGTTAGAATGAAATATATAATTATGAACTTCCTGAGAAATATTCGTTTGTAGGAAGTATACAATAGTAAAGTTCACAAACGGTACATCGCGTAGTTCGCGTTGCACGTGAAATAATGATCCATCAGCTGTGGTGGTACGAGAACAAAGGAATGCCACCATGTCACACTATTTAGTAGGATGTATATTATACAGTACGGCTTTCCGTTTTCCTCTCTGTGTGCCTTCACCATGTGCACATAATTGCCCACTTTTCCACACGCCTTCGTCTGTGTAATACTAATACTATAATTAATCGGTTACTTGTGTTTTCTGTCTAGAATATTAAGCTATTGTCAGTGGGACATGATAAATATTCCCTGATGCTTTGGAAATAGTTCAAGTGTCTGTTAACAGAAGAAGAAGAAGACGAGGTATACGCAATATAGTTACATTTTTTTCTTCAATTCACTCAATTTCAATGAGGACAGGTTTTGCGGGCGCAACCGGTCGCCAGGGAAAAAAAGTGACAAGACTGGTGTCTGTATAGAGTCCAAGTGATAGTGCTCGCATAGCCATCCTGTTGGTTTAGCGCAGCTATCAACTGCGTTGCATCGTCATCATCATATAGGATGAAAAGTCAATATATTTAGTTTTCGAATTTATAATTCTCAAGTTTTAAATGTTTATTATTCTCAAGGGTTAATTTTGAAATGCGAACAAAATTTAATTTAATTCAACACTTGTTTTTGATTAGTGTATGATTAATAGATATCAAGGTTAGATTGAATACAAGAGGGGGATCAATTGTAACGTACCTCTAGGAAAAACTCGATTACTAGCTATATACTAAATTGGATCTAATAAGTGTGTTTTTATGTGGAAGTCGTACATAATATGTAATGATGCAATATTGAATCAATGTGAGGTATTAGTCAGTTTTTTTTTACTGGAGTTTGAATTCAATAATGGAGTATTAAGGATTAAATGTACTCATTGTTCAGGCTATCATAGAGTTTATTTTAAAAAATGACGTTTAAAAATATTTCTTAGTTTTTTAAGGGTCTTAAATATTTGGATAAAACTCGTTTATTTTAATTAACCAGTACATTGAAATATAATGAGGAATTTTTGGTTTTTTTTTTTAGCAGGAAATTATGGAAACATTGGAATGTTTGTCGTTGAAACAGATGCTTTATCGCGGTTTCCATCATATAATACTCACTATATCTTTTTAAATAGTTATTTTATCATAAATTTCAAGAATTTTTTAGTTAAATTCATAATATTGCATGAAAATTTATTATTTCAATTGTATAGATTTCTATTAGATATGTTTAAAAGGTGTCTTTTGAAAAAAAAAAAAATTAATTATAGGTTTATAAGATTTAGATGTCTCAATGATGCTTATTTCACTCCTTTTACAACGCGTCCTTGCTTTTACGTAAGACATACATAATATAACACAATGTTTTCTATCGCTCTCTCATGAATTGCGCAAAAAAGGTGAATATACAAACATATCATAATAAGACAGACGGAATGTTGTTTCCTCCTTCACATACATGTGATGGATACAGTTTTCAACGTCACACCATTTTTTTATTATATCCATACAAGATAAATTTTTTCCGATGATTTTTTTGTTTCAATTTAAATTTTTCAGAGACCGAAAGCGCCTCCTCCCTCCCCCAATGAAGTAACGATTTGAAATTTTAAGAATAGGGAGATTATTTGCGTTTTAGTTGACGTTGCAAGTATTGCCGATGGAATAATACCTGTAGAATTAATAAAAATTCAATTTTCGTGAGCAAGACAGAATAATTAGTTGATGGTGCATGAATATATTTATGAGTTGCAATCAACATATAACTAGGTCTTGTCGGATTTCAACAGACTTGAATGATTTTACGTCAACTAAGTATATTAGTAGAAGCATGCTAATAAATTAAGTGCTAGATATACAATTTTGTTTTTTATTTTTACTCAGAAAAATTGAATCTATCCGTGCGAATCAGGTGATTTCTCATTTCTTGTTGCTCAGAAACTCTCGCTGGTGGTCACGACAATAGAGGAATATTCGAGAAATCTCTCACCAACAACTCGACCATGACAGCAGTGTTTTGACGTGCTCTGTAAACTGTATATACGCTGATAGTTTGGTACTTAAGTGCACCAACAACAGTCGACAAAAGTCATTTAAGACTTTCCACCTTTAGGTTCCATTCGCTTTCATTTCCGTTGTTATTATACTTGACTATTTATTCCGCTGCTGCAGACATTTAACCAAATAGTTTCTATTTAATAATCTTATCGGCCTTTATTACCACATGTTTCAGATTTGAGTGTGTGTTTTAAAAAAAGATTCTGAGAAGAAAGGAAACGTCATTTTTTTTTTTTACGTCTGGAAATTCTAAATTAGCATATGTATATTGATCATTTTGATTGCGATAAAAAATAGGTAATAAAAAAGAAGCTCTGGGAAATCCTACACTTTCAACACTGTCAATTCAATCGCCTATATTGTCAGATGTGTGTCGTATGTTGCGATAAAAAAATTTAGGCTCAAGCTGTTAAATACGTAGTTTTTTTTTTTTAAATTTATCTCTGACACTTATCATATACGAAAAACACGTTATTTGTATCCTGAATTACACGATTTATATTGAAAAATGTGTTTATTTTTTGAATTATTTTTTTTCTTCAGCGCAGATTATTGTAAAAAAAAAAAAAAATATCAAGTTAAAAATAAAATATGTGCATATCCTGTTAGCATAGAGTATAAATGTTAGTTTAGCATCATTGTTATAAGAGATCGGTTTTATACGTAGTAAATTGTTATTCCGATACTGACGTCAAATATACACACGTCATCAGTACAAAATATATATTTAGGGCATTATTAATTATAAATTTAAATCAGATTTTACCCGCTGTTATCGCACGTTTACTTATACAATATTGAAATATTGTCTGAAATTTTAATATTTCAATTTTAATTCCACTCGATCATATATTGAATTTTATTATTTCATTTATAAAATATATGTGTTATTATTCAGCATGGAAAGAAGATCAAAGTACAATAATAAATATTGTTCAGCTGAGAAAACGTTATCATGTGTCGTCGAAGTTTCTACATATAGGAAAAAGCACAGTATAGCGATTGACATACACAAATGTTGCATCTGGTCCAGGGTCAAGTTGATACAGCTGTTAAAGTCGATTAAAGGACGACAAGCAGTGTGATCGTACCTATACTTAGTATCTAAACATTATTCCGATTAATTATTTATTCTAAACTCTTTAATTTTGATGAAATGACAAGGTAAGGCATTCAATGACATATATCAAAGTTTTTTTCTGTTTTTTTTTTTTTTTGTATGATGAAAAGTACAAATAAACATGGGGAAATATCGTCTTTGTTATTATTAGTAGCAGTATTCTTTAATGATGAAATGTTTTTTTTTTACAACATGACCAAATTATTTTTTCAAGATCTTTTTTCATGATTTCAACAAGTACTTAAGTATATTCAAAACAGGAAAAATAATTACAGGTAAAATAATGGCTTCTTGTTTGCCGCGAGACCTTTTTTTTTTTTATTTTATATATACTGCAATAATGATAAGGAGACAAGTCACTGCGATGGCGTCATGCTGATAATTAACTATAATTATCCATGGAGCATTTACTAGAAATGACAAATACGTCCTGTAAATTCATTGTGATAATTTTTTAAACATACAACGTAATTTCCGTTGACTTATTGTATTTCCTTTCCGCTAAAATAATGAAATAAAAGTTATATTTATTAGGATTTAAGTCGTGGCGTATAAAAAAACCGTCTTTTTTTGTTTTTTGTTTTTTTTTTTTTTTGAGCATCATACCAAAAAATCATAGTTTATTATGTTTTAAAAAATTCTGGGTCACCTATAAATTTTATAAGTTTTCAACTACACATTAATTTTGATGTTTTCAAATGACCTTTTCATAATTATATTAAGACCTTATTTTTTGTGACGTAAAATACAGTCTGTATTATTATTTTTGTTTATTTTCATTGTAATCAGTTCATTTCCCATGTTAAAAATATTCAATTAAACTCGAAATGATTTTATATAAATTTAAATATTTATTATCATTACCTCAAAAATCGTCATTTAAACAATTTCATCAACAGTTCGATATCCCAGAAGTCAGTAGACCTCCCAAAAAAAAATCGAGAAAAATAATATTACGTGTCTGTGCTCACCGAGCCTAGCACGTAACACTCAAAGTTGATAGATCAACGGTTTTTCCTTGTTTTACAGATAGGATTTTTTATTTACAACATGAATATATTTGTTTATTGAACACTCGACAGATCTCAATCGTATAAAACTACTCAATTGGCTCGCGAAAAGGTTTTAAGTTAAGTGTGCTCAAGTGGCATAAATAGAATTACAATGTTGACGTGGCTATCGAACACAATTAAAACCAGTTAGTGGCCTCTAATGCCAGCAAAAGCTTCATATCAAGTGCATAACAATATAATAATAAATTGTATAGCTATATTTTGCTTGACAAATAACGTAAATTGTACTTACAACACATATGCAGTAATACTACATTATGTATTTTTTGTTATTGTTACAGATTCATTTTATTCTTACGATGCAAATGCAGTTCATCATCCGAATCATGACCATGTCTTCTACACAGAGAATTTGGATGGGGAATTATTTTCCAATCGTGCGAAAAGAAGTGTTGAACCACGACCCGAAGTTTCTATGCCATCTACGCCCGCAGACCAAACTCAAAAATCTCAAGAGCCTCTTATAAAAACTGAAACTGGACCAACATCAAATATCACTTATGTTACTGACAGTGCTACGAATTCATCCTCTCCAGATTTGGTAGCGCCGACTGCAAGTTCTACTCTAAAGCCGAATATAGCAAAAAATGGAAAGGAATCGAGTACTATCGTTTCAAATCCGATAGTTCCCTCCGCAAAAGGACCATCTGTGAGTATCAGAACAAAAATTGTATTTATTCATTTATTTTCTTTGAATACAAGAAAAATTAATGGTATTCCGTTGTGGAAAGTTTTAAGTGTTGATTTTTTTTTTTTAAACTAGGTTGGTGCTGACGTTTGGGCCAATCAGACTCAGTGGCACAATGCAACTGCTGCCAACAATGGCAAGACGAAAGTTGAAACTAAAATGGAGAAAACTGACGTTAATAAAACAGCCGATTCTCAGGCGAACAATTCAACATTCAATTTAACAGACTTTGATGATTCATCTATTCCCAAGTTTACGGACGTGACGAACAACACATTGTTGCAGAATAATATCACAAAAACTGAAGAGGACACACATCAATACTATAACAGTACAGTTATTGTAGATGAAACTATTGCCAAGCGTTTTTGGGTGGACATGGACAATCATCCAGACAGTAAAGTCAATGATCTCTTAAGTAAGAGCCATAGACGTGCAGCTGTAAGTATTCTTGCTTTATTTAATCTCTTCATAGCGTGAGTGCTAACACACTCATTCGTCAATTTATTATACAATTAAAGCGTAAATTTTTTTTGCAACACATGCCTATAAATGAAGGCTCGTTTTTCTCACTCTTGAGCTGCCGTAAAGTAGCTGATTTTTTCACTGCTGACATCCGTGTCTATAAAGTGCGTTTTTTTTCACTAGTGCGTAAAATGCCCTATTTTTGAACACCCTGCAGACTCTGTAGATACTAATGTCAGTTGTTAAAAAATTAGGTCACTTGATGACGGCACTAGAGTGAAAAAAATCAACGTCATCAACGATTTTATGATAAATCTTGCTTCCGGCATTAGCAAACTACTCCAAACCATCACCAATTTTGCTACTGGCTTTGCGCACAAAATTCCCAATACTTTCCGAGCTAAATGTACTCGGATTAATGTCAATATCAACGGGTTTTTCATTCGTACCGCATCCAATTTGTGGAATAATACTTCAATCAAAGGAATCAACACCAAAACTATTTAATTTAGCTCCATAGCGCGTCACCGATATCTCATCCTACGAGTCTAGTCCTCGCGCGTGACAAATTTACACGCTGTCAAAAAATTGTCGCATTTGCCACACAATATACTATTCTATTGCATTTGTAAAAACAATTTCAATAAATTCAGAGTATTTTCTCCATTAATTTTAATTAGTTTAAAATAATAAAAATATAAATTCTCCATATAATTAAATGAATTATTGCAGACAGTCAAGTTGAAGTTTGATTTTCCATTCTACGGTCACAAAGTTCGAAATGTAACAATTGCTACTGGTGGATTTTTGTATACCGGCGAGTATGTACACAGTTGGCTGGCAGCCACTCAGTACATTGCCCCTCTGATGGCCAACTTTGATACACGTTTGTCAAAGGACAGTTTTGTCAAATATGCTGATAATGGTAAGTCTCTCACATAAACCGTCTTATCTCCAAGTAAAGTAGCATACCTGGTATATATACCTTGTGTACACAGTAATTTTTCTTTTATAACCACCTAAAAATAATCTTATATTTGTCGAGACAGTTGGTAATCAGATAAAATTCACGCAAGTAAATAAAAATATAAAAAAATTTTTGTTTTATCATTTAGGTACTGCTGTTACTGTCGAGTGGACAAAAGTGAAACTTCAAGATAAACCGAAAGCTGGTGCATTTACATTCCAAGCAACATTGCTTCAAAATGGCGATATTATTTTTGTTTATCGTGAAATGCCACTTTCTGCAGAGGCAATAGAAGATAAGGCACACCCAGTTAAAGTTGGTTTGAGCGATGCCTATATCATGGATCGAACTGTATTCTGTAAGTAAATTTTAATTATTTTAAATCACAGTGCACTGTCGTAATATTGTCCAAATACGATTCAAACTAGACAGGAGATAGACTAGGAAATTAATTCTATACATACTTGCACCTGGCATCAATTTATTTCTATAGTTTAAACCGTTGCCAAGTCTGTAGGGGAATACGAGGCGTTGGAGAATGTACATACATATATTCCATAGAAACTATTTATAAAATCGCTCCAAGATGTGCTCTAACAGTGCTTTTAGAATTCTATTTAAGAAATAATAAGATATTTGAGCAAGCAAAATTTCCCATATTTAAAATTAAAGTGTCATCGCATTTTCGGCATTTTTTTGTCATTTTTCAAGCTCAATAGTTGGATTTTTTTTGCTTATAAACGAGTTTATACAGTAAAATTAGTAATTTTTCATGAGAAATGATTAAGAATCAATAAAAAGCTAGTAAATTTTTTAACTTTCTATTTATAAGTGACTAAAATAGTTTAAAATTTTTCCTTTTTTTTCAGTTGTCCGGAGGAAAACTATCTACGAGTATCACCGTGTTCATTTTAAACGTCAAGATATTAAAAATAATACGGTTATTTATTTGCGCGCCTTGCCAACGTGTTTGGAGATGGAAAATTGTACGGATTGCTTGACGAAAGTGCCGGAATTTAGCTGCAAATGGTGTCCGGAACTGAATCAGTGTAGCACTGGAACATTCCGATTCAGACAGGACTGGTTGGAGAAAGGATGCGAGCAGAACAGTATTAGAGAGGAGGGCAGTTGCCCAGCAACGGGACCTAAACCAGCTACTAAACAAATTGACAATCATGAGCATGATCACGATCACGAACACGAAACATCCAGTGGCGAATTGTCTGCCAGTGTTGAGCCTAATCGTTTGTCGAATGAACCTGCTGTCTCTGAACGTTGTGAGTATATTTTTTTTCTTTCGTTCGTCACCTTGCATTCATTTTCTTATCGTGTTGATTTTTTTTAGCTCACAGTTCTGTGAATATGAGCCATATGGGAGTCTCTGGAATTATTGGGATCATCTTTGTCGTGTCGCTTATTGCAGCAATCGCAGGTTGGGCTGCCTATGCCTATCGTAATCCTCACAGTGCATCTGGTCAAATGTTAATTAGGGTAAGTGGATTTAATATTTTTTTTTATTCATTCAAAAAATTAATTTCAAGTGCGAGCTGTTGTTAAAAATTGACAAGAAATGTTTTATTAAAAAGTTTTATAATGTTTTATGAAGAAAAAAAATTTTTTTCTCCGTCAAATTTTGGACATTTCACGATTTTTTTTTTTGTTTTTTTTTTTTTGGTGATAACTTGATAACTACGAGAGGTAATGAAAAGTGTTATACAAGTTTTATTGTTCAAATTTCAAGGTTCTACAAAAAAATGTAAAATAATTTTTTTTTTTTTCAATATTTTACGTTATTTTTAAGATATTTTGAAAAATAAAATTTTCAAAAAAATGATAATAACGCAAAAACTAAAGGAGATAGAGAAAAATTGTTATGCTTATTTATCAAGTTCAAATTCGAGATTTTCAAAAGTTTATCGCGTGTCTATGAAGTCAAAGGGGTATATAGAAAAAATTCTTTCGCTGTTTCAAATCAAATTTTCTTCGTGATTATCAAAAATCAAAATTTTTCTCAAGATATCTTTTTTGTAGAAAATTTTATTAGCTATAAAAAAGGTCCTTAAGAAAATTTGTGTAACTTGCATACTTATCGAGATTTCAGTAAATAAAAAAGTTTGAATTTTCTGACTTTAGACACGCGGTATGTATACCCTTTGAAAATTTTACAAAAAAAAAAAAACATTTTTTTTTGTTGCAACCAAACGTTTTAAAATCTCTCAATAGTCACGTGTATTATAGATATTTTGTCTTCTGATGAATTTCTCAGATAGTGTGCAGAAAAATACTATACGCTTTTTTGGAATTATTGACACGATGATAAAGAAATATTTTCTTTCGTTTTTTAGTACCGTCCAAGCCAGTGGAGCTGGCGACGAGGTGAAGCTCGCTACACAGCAGCCACGATTCACATGTAATGAGAGAAAAATCTGCCTACCAAATTCAATTCGAAATTATTAGAAATCATCAAATTCCCTTGCAGCTTTTATATTATTATTAATATTATTATTATTATTATATATTTTTTAATATAATACGAGATTAATTGCATGAATAAGTAACGAAGGCAGTCAAAATTTTATGAATATCAGGGATAACTTTTTTAAATTATTGAAATTTTTATGAAAAACAGTATAATATAAATTTATCATGTTTATTTGCGAAAATATTCAGTAATGTGAATATTGAATCTAAGTACTATTTTTATTATGAAAATTTTTATTCAATATTATATCCAACTATTTTATGTAGCTTAGGTGGAATTTAAATTTATAAAAATTATACAAATGCAATCAATCGTAGGAACCAAAAAAAAAAAACGAAAAAATAGAAAATTTATACAAAAGAAGAAATATGTAGAATTTAAAAAAAAAAAATCAGAAGTGCCTTCACAGTCAATTAAATGTGTTGTCGTTCATGATGAATCAACGACATCGCGACGTGATTTTAGCAGGATGTGTGTTATACAATATATATTTTTATTATTGTTTAAGAATTTTTTTTCTCTCTTGTTATGCAAGAATTTAACTATATAATGGAATATGAATTAAAGCATATTTTTGAACAATTCAATAAATATACAAGAATTTTAGACGATAATTTTAAAATGACAAATGGTGTGAGAGATCTGAGTTGATGGAAAATGAAAAAAAAAAAATCATTTATTAGCTCTCTGATTGTTGAGAAGAAAAAAAAAGGATCATTCGGATATTTCGATATTTGAAAAAATATATTTACATTTTGCGGTGAGCTTTCAAGTGAGATTTCGGCACATTTATTATATATCACGTATGAAAAAAAATTATATACACATGATAAAAAAATCAGATCGTACTGATAATCGAACAATATATATTTTATCTTCAGTGTGTACATAGTAGAATAATACAATATATAATTTTTACATAAATTTAAGTGGATTTATTGTCATGGGTGCCTTTTAACTATGTCTTTTCTAAATATATACTCGATACTACACGTGTATGTGCATAATGTGTTTGGAAAAATAATAAGTGTAAGAAAAATTTCATTGTGAAATTTATAGTAATAATCTATTCTGATATTGTGCAATTTTATATAAAAATTAATTGTGAATTATTATTGGCCATGGTTATAGATGATGAAATTTATTTGAAAAGTTTTTTTTTTCGACTGTTCTAAAATAGACATACAAATCAATTATTATCTATATGATATATGTGATAATAAATATTTTAAATTCCCAGAAACCTATAACGAATAATAGTAATACTTAAAAAATTAACTTAACCAAGAACAAATATTTATGATAATCGTGTTTGAAAAAATTCCATGAATAAGCCTTCGACGAGAGCACGTTTTTAACAATAATCCCTAAAAAAACGAAAGCACGGTGATGCTAGATTATAATAATATTATTAATTATGTATGTGCTGTTCTTTATTAACTTTTAAAGTAGTTTAGGAATATGCATATACTCTAATGACCAAAAAAAACCCGAATTTATTCAATTTTTAACAACAAATTTTGTATAAAAATCATGAAATAAGAATTACTTGAAATTGATAATGTTAAAGTTTATTTCCTTTATTCTGAATGCTGAAAAATTGCAGGATCTAATGAAATAAGTAAAAATTATTGATAAAATCTCTAATTATTACCATTATTGACTATAATAATAAATAAAATTAATGAAAACGCGGTTCCGTCGAGTGACGGCGTCAAGCGTGATCGGAACCGCTCAAGAGTGCTTGGTGGAGTAGTCAGCGGTTCTCAGAATTTTTATTACTGATACAGCTAAAGATGTTGAGAGGTTATATGCTGTCCTTCATTATTCCTACCCTACAGCAGGTCCTTGGAATTAAAAAAAGGGAATAATGTACTTGCATAGTAGCAACAAATCTTAATACTTATAATTAATTAATACTTATAATTATTCATAATTTTCATAGACATTTTATAAATAAATAAAAAAAATAATAATTCAAGTTGAAAAAAAATTTTTATTCAAGGTCAGAAAAATTTTCCACCGAAAAACTTCCCGATTTTCGACGAAAAAA
>MVJL01008167.1:0-12651 GCA_002156465.1 Macrocentrus cingulum
AAAAAAAAAAAAAAAAAAAACCGAATTTTTCGTTCAATTTTGTCAGTCGTAAATTTTGAAATCTCAAAATAAATTTTTTTATCGAACAAATGATAAAAGCTATTTTTCATCTATGATAACACAATCAGTATTAAATACTAATTAATTGAAGAAAAAATTTTTAACAATGATAAAGACATTTAATTATGACGGTGTATATAAAAAAAAATTTTGGTTTTCTAAATCAAAATATCTTAAATACTATTAAAGATAACAATTTACCTCAAGAGAACTTTTTTATAGAAAATTTTATAAGCTACAAAAAAGGTCTCTACGAAAATTCAATTAATTTCTATCCTCATCAAGATATTAATTAAATAAAAATTTTAATTTTTTAAAACTTCAAATTTTGTTGCAATTTAAAACTAAAATATCTTTGAAACTATTGAAGATAAAATTTTTTATTAAAAAACCTTTTTTGTAGAGAATTTTATTAGCTATAAAAAAGATTCTAAGTAAAATTTATCTAATTCTTATGCTTATATAAAATATCGCGCATTTTTCATTTCAGAATTTCAGATACACGATATATCCACTTGTTTATGAAACTTGAGCGCATCGCTCAATAATTTCTAGATAAATTCCCATGAGAGTCGAATAAAATATACGTAATAGAGTTTTGAAAGTGGCGAGTCAGCGCGTACCAAAAATCATCGCCGTCTATATACAATCGTGGCGCTTGTACTCCGCAAAGCATATGGCACACGGTAAAAGGGCCACGCAACTTAGTTTCAATATATGATGTATACACACATCATCAAGTAGTACATATAGCGTATGTGGAAGACACAAGACTGAGCGATATACATACATCAGCGAATGGAGCGAGAACGATCATCACCACGAGCGGCTGACGTGTCCACACATTGCCGAGGGGGGACGAGGAAAGAGTGTCGCGCCGAGGCGTTTGGAGTGGTTAAACGACAAAGAGGGGGCACTGTGAGTGAGAAGGGGAAACTAAAAGCCAGGCCTGTTGGTTGGTTTCAACTATATTTGTTTATATTTACACAATAAGCAACAGCCCCGCCGGGTTCAGCCGACTCTGTACGCTTGGCATCGCTGCTTTTAGTGTTTAGTCCTCTGCCGACCACTGCGTTTTATATACCATCGTATTCCAAAATACCCTGTGAATATTTAACTATAGTATTTTCATATTTTTAGTGTCTAAAACACATTAGTGATTCCTCACAATTTCAATACTTTTTCCCGCGCCAAGTGCTTCACGTGAATTTTTGGATATCTTTAGTGATTTTTGGATATATATATTTTTTTTACCCCTATCATGAAAATACTTTAATCATGTAAGATCAACTGTTAATTAATATGTTAAAAAATATAATTTTACAAAATATATATTAACCGCTAAAAAAATTATTTCAGGACGATGGCATAATGGATCATGACACGGACGGAGACGGCGCGATCAACTTGTCAACGTCTCAGCGACCCTCTGCCTCAACCACCCCAAACGGTGACGGTCCGGTTTACAGTCAAGATCAACACGATAAGGATCAGGTACAGAAAAATTTTTTTTTTACATTTTTATTACTTTAATTGTGGGTTTTTTCCGGTGGAAAATTTTTTTATCACTTATTTATTTGATGTATTTTTTTGTTATTTATGTGAGTTGGTTTAGTTGGATATATTTGATGTGTGGAAGAATTTTCTATCGCACATTTGACACTCTGTCAATTAAATCGAATGATTTTGAATTGAGTTTGAATATATAAACCCTCGGTAACTGCAGTAAAAGTGCGCGTGCGCACGAAAAGATCGTCGATTTCATGAAGTGTTGGCTTCTGAAAAGAGGGGTAGAGTGAACAAAATGTTTTATGACCCTTAAAGCAGTCTTTTCCTAACAAAATCCAGTTTCAAGATCCTACATCACCTCATATGTGTGCAAATATAGTGCATAAAATCTACTTTTTCAACCTCTATTTTATATCCCTGTTTATTTTTAATGTTTATAGGAATATTTTACCTCAAAAAAATTATATACATTGTCTAATAGTTGAAAAAACCCCCGGTTTTAATGCATCGCAACTAAAAATTTATTTTAAAATTTTTCACTGAAAAATTATCGAAAAAAAAAAAAAAAACAGGTACATTAATATTTTTTATTACATCGACCGAATTTTATAAGGTATTTTATTTTTATTTTTTTTTATTCAATTTATCATCATAAATAAAATAAAAAATTTATTTATAAAATATTTTTTTAGATAAAGTTGAATCAAAAAAAATAGATAAAACATATTTTTTGTTCTAAAAATTCTAACAACGTTTATAATATTTAATTATCAATAAATTTAAAGCCGTCGATTAACGGGGGAGGGGATAATTGCAGAGACGGGCGCCACTCGACTCCTTCACTAAATTCTCATCAAGTATATATATGTATATCGTGAGAACTTGCATTGATGCCACGTGGACAAATTAATTTAATATGTTTATTAATGAAAAAAAAATTTTTTATTTACGCTTCAGTATATAAGTTAATGACTTTTAGTTATTTAATATAATATAAAATAAATTTTACATGAGAAACTGTTTTTTAAGCAAATAAAAAAAAAAAATGTTGATGGACTTGAGGGATGAAAATAAAAGCAAATAAAGTTCACACACAGCTCTCGAAATCGCAAATTGCAGATAAAAATTGTCTTTTTCAATCAACCAAACACTTTTTATCTCTTTCGAATACTTTAACCTGTTTTAAATATATATATCTATTTATTTTTCGTCTTTAAATGTTAATATACATAAAAAATGGATTAGTTGGATATCTTGATTAAAAAAAATTATTTACATTAAAAAAAAATATAAAAAACGATTGAAAATTGAAAATACCTTTTTAAATTTAAATAAATAATTATATTTAATATTTAAAATCAAATTTCGTTGATTATAATCAATTTTTTATAGAAAATAATTTTTTATTTTTCATCGCACGTGTCGAAAGTCGTGAAAGTGTTAATTTCTTTTCTTTTTTTTTGTCTATACTATCAAATATGTGTACTACTTGTACAGTTACCAACTGTGTAAACTTTTATCATTGCCAGAACGTGGTATTAGTTGGTAAAATAAATAAAACAACGGTAAAAAGCGAAAAAAAAAAAAAAAAATGTAAATTCACGAAATAAGCTGGCAATTTTAATTTCTAAATTAATACAAATACACGTATTTTTAATATTTCAAAAAATTATATATATACTTATATTCAATTGAATATTTAACAGTTTGCACAAATAAAATGAATTTTCATACACATATATCATATTACTAAAACCAAAATATAGCCGTATATCTAAAATTAATTTGTTTAAAACAAAAATATCTTTAAAACTACTTAAGATATTAATTTTAATCAAGAGATCTTTTTTGTAGAGAATTTTATCACCTATAAAAAAGGTTCTTAACAAAATTTATCAAACTTGCTTTCTTATCGAGATATCATCAGGTAAATACGTGTCAACTTTTGGCATTTTGAAGATCAACAATATATACAAAGAATTAAGAGTTTTTTTAAAATCAAAATAACTTCAATACTATTAAAAATAGAAATTTTCGTGTAGAGATCTTTTTTGTAGAAAATTTTATTATCTACAAAAAAGGTCATTAGTAAAATTCATCTAACTCTCGTCGTTTTCAAGATTTTAGCGAGTATGAAAATTTCATTTGCATTTTTTGCTTTTAAACACACAATATATACTTTAATACTCATTTAATACATCATGAATTATAAATAATATATAATACAAGATATCTACTTGGATATATACGTGTTGTTTATATATTTATCCATCAACAATCGATTCATCGCATGAAATTGGAGGAAGAATAATAATGCTAATGAAAAATAACGCACAAGCGTATACAAAAGAAAAATAATACTGATATTTCAATGACAAATCATCGTGTCCGATGAATAATATTTTGAACGTAACGCAAGCAAACGTGCTTCCTCTCAACTTTGCATTATCGATACATCGACGGCGATAGTACGGTGCTCACTACAACACGTCACACTGTACCGCCTCAAATTACACGCAAAAATGATAACAAAAATAACAATAAAAATAACTTTCTATCTCTAACATAAACGTTAAATAAAAAAATTCTTCTAATTATAAATCAATATAATTATTCGTCAACACTACCGAGAAAAAATATATTTTCAAATCGTGAGAACTCTGAGTTATTTCAGGTGCCCTTTGACGTTCCCCTATCTATACAATTTTTTCTCTGTGCCTTTCTCTGTGTACCTTATTATGTGTATGCGTGTGTGTACCTATACTAGAAAAAGCTGTGACGTCGTCGCCCCTTATATGTGCTGATGAATCTAGCCGCGAGTCAAAGTGGGTTTTAATGTCGATGCACGCAGTTATATTGATAATATTTACTTGCATCAGCGGGTGACAGTAATAATTGTCATGTTGTTTGAATTATTGTAGATTTTTACACCCGTTAAGTTGATTTTTGCTAGTATTTCTAGTTAAAATGACATTACTTTTGATTTAATTATAGGAGAGACTGAATTATAACTCGATTGAAACAGTAAAATCCTTAGAATTTATTGTGGTTAAAGTAAAAATTATTAAGCCATGAATTTTGGTACAATAGTTTTGAACACTATATTCTCCTATGAAAATTTATAAAATATTTAAATACAATGATCGGTTACATTTTTATCGATAAAAAACTTTTGGCTCTGTTCTCTGTTTAAATTGACACCTAGCAGGTTGCAGTTAAAACACCCTTTGATTTTAATTGAAGATTTGCAATAAAAGTGTTCTTATTTTCAATAAATTATTCTTTTTATTTATAAACACTTGTTTATTAATGAAAAACATTCATTATTGCATTAATAAACTGAAAAATTGAATTTCTCTGGATTTTGAATATAAGGGATATTTTTTTTATTTTTACAACAATACAGAGATTTTTCATTTTTTAAATAATTTTCAGAGTATATTAGATAAATATTTTTTGAATTTGAAATTTTTTAGACTATTTTAATGACATTTTCAAACGCTGTTACAATCGACACCACAAGCATTATCCACAGATTTATATGCTTTTAGGGATAATGTTTATTTATTTGACTCATTTTTGTAGTTTTTTTTTAAAGCTCATAAACTATTATTTAACATAGTATATCGTCCAAATTCACACGTAATAAATAATAAGTGTAAAATCAGAAAAAGAAAACAGCCTGTTACTTTTGACACCGTAAAATAGTAAATATTTTATTCCAACTGTTCTATTTTAATTATTACAAAAAAAAATTGTGTTGATCGATGCATTGTTGTGTTATTCTTTACATGAATATTCCATCAGAATTTCCATCAACTTTTTATAAAAATAACCAAAAGAGATATGCTCTATACTATGTATTTAAATTATTTATTAAAAAAAAATTGAATTAAAAAAAAATCTTATAGATTTTCCATTTTGTTTGCAAGCACATACATCTCACAAGCTCGGACCACGTCGACGAGACACTCTAGTACAAGCTTTCAGACAGTAGAACTTAATTAAAAGCACGCGCAATGATTATTTGCAGACCGAGAGCAGCTTTATTCAGCGTAGTTTATTTTGGAAATTGCGTTATACGTGAAAAGTGCCTTAGGGGGTGATGATGATGAGACTATACCGGCTAAAATCCGAAAGTGAAGCCAAATAATGAAATAATCCTAATACAAAAAAAAATCTTATTAAAAAAAAAAGGCAATAAAAATAACAACACTAAACAAAAAAAAAATAAACAAAACATCTAAATAATAAAAACATATCCCTTATATATATCTTGTCACGAAAAATTGTGGTTTGAAAAAAAAAGCACACGAGATGTGCGGAGAAGATGAAGAAGTGAGTGAATGGTCGGAAGGGGGTTGGGAGGGAGCGAGAAAGGCAAAGCGTTGGCTAGAATAAACACATAGATGTTTTCTTTGTTCCTCTAAACTAAACAACCAACGCGGAATCTAAACACAGGCCAGAACCCAAATTCAATTTGGTCGTCGCGCGCGCATTTCCTCAATGTGTCTTTACTACCTTCGACCATTCCCCTTCCTGTCCTCCTTTCTGGCACCCTCGGAAGCATTCCTGACGCGTCAAGAACACTTATCCATCCGGGTATATCTATGATATTGGTTAAAAATGTAAGAAAAAAATTATTTCAAATTTATTTAGCATTATTTGCTTGAGTTGTATTTTTTTCTTAAATCTAATGTCAATGTCCTTTCTTATCATATTATACAAATGTCAGTAAATTATCGTATAATAGGTAGGTATATAATAAGAGCAAAGCATCAAGACAAAAAGAATGAATTTGATTTGCTTGTATTTATTCAGTTGGGTTGCACACAGTCTGCGATGCGTATGTGAAAGATAAAAAAAAACTGTTCACTTGTATACCTGATATATAACATATATATTCTATGAAGGTACAGAGGGTACATGTTGGGGATAGAATTTCATGTGGATTTAAGTAGAATTAGAGTAATTTTTTTTTAAACCAAGATTTTAAGTTGACGATCGATAAATATTAAAAAATTGAATTTTATAAAATGATGAAGTATATGTAAAAATGTAGAGAAGTGATGGGTAAAAAAATGATTTTGCTTATCTTTATATTTGAATGCGGGCGTCTGCGAATGTTCGCAATACACAGCACGATCGTTAATCTATTTGTTTATTACAAAATCAATATAAGTTGTGTTTCGCCATCTGCGTGCTCGTCGGGCGTAAAATATATACTCAACGCGTATATAGCCTTGACGAATAACTAACTATATACTTACTACGATGCTGAGCTCTTATAAACTTCAAGTCAATACAAGACAAATATTTCGCCAGAATTTTTTTATATAAATATCAAAAAACAAATAAATTTAAAATGTTAGAAAAAAATTTTAATTGATCATTCATTGCAAAAAATGTAACTTTTTAGATTGAAAAAAAAAAAAAAGGATGGAAAATATTACTTTTTTTTTTGAGTATAATATAAAATTTTTAAAAAATATCATGCATCTTAAACTGAAAAAATTGAAATATTTTAATAAGGATGCAAGTTAGACAAATTTTGTTGAGAATCTTTTTTATAGCTAATAAAATTGCCTACAAAAAAGATCTTATAAGAAAATTTTTTATCATCAGTAGTTTTGGTGATATTTTGATTTAAAATAGTAAGAGAAATTTTTTCCACATACGTTCTTTTGGTTGAAAAAAGTTTTGGACATTTGAATTGATAATATCTTGATAAGGATATGCGTTAGATGAATTTTGCATAGAACCTTTTTTATAGCTGATAAAATATCCTACAAATATGATCTCTTGACAAAAATTTCTATCTTCATTAGTTTAAAAGATATTTCGATTTGAAACAGTCAAATGATTAATAATAACAGAGAGAAGCATTGAAAAATTTAAATCTCTTTACTTGCTAATATCTTGATAAATATGTAAGTTGAATAAATTTTGTTAAGAACCTTTTTTGTAGTTAATAAAATTCTCTATAAAAAAGATCTCTTGATAAAATCAGTTATCTTTAATTTTAATTAAGATATTTTAATTTAAAAAACCTAGATAATTTTGCATACTTGTTTTTCGAGCTTTAATCACACAATATTTATAGTTTCTACATAATTTCTATATGTTTAAGGAAAATTTATTAGAAGAAATTCACTTTGAGAACTTAAATACTTTCTTCCCGACATTAATAAGAGTGAATTGTAGATATAGTTCATGAGGAGGGGTTGGAAAGTGGTTCTGCCGGAAAATATGTTCCTAGGCTCCTAATAGCAGTAGGTCGTCTAACCTGGCAAGTACTTGATGTCCTCCGTCATGAAACTTAGAGTCTCGGGTACTCTAGCTCTCAAGCGCGTCATATGGCGCTTCTAAATTCATTTAATAAAGCGTGTGCACTTGGGCAACGTTATAAAATACGTAGATAGAAGAAAATATTTCCCGAGCCTCGTTGCCGCCTCTATACTTGACATTCTTTACTGTATAACTCGCGCGCACTGCTTATATACACATATACTGCCACTTTATGTGTTTGTTTATCGTATATATGCGTCTTTCTCTTTCAAGAACAAGTGGATGTTTTAAAAGGTACTTTTTATCATTATACAAATATATGTGGAACACTTGAAAAATTCACTAGGCTGTGTATCACCATCAAACGAAACACAAAAACATCCGAGTATTCACCCTTTTTATAATTTACGTGAATTATTTCTCACTCTAAAAGAGCACATATAATAATAATAATAATATATCACATGTTTAAAGCCAAAAGGGTGTATCACCAAAAAATTCAGATTTTTTTAAATTACTGATATCTTGATAAAAATGCGAGTTAGACACATTTACTCCGGAACCTTTTTTCTAGATAATAAAATTCTCTACAAAAAAGGTATCTTAAAAAAAAATTGTATCTTCAATAGTTTTGAAGTTATTTTAATTTAAAACAGTAAAATAATTTTTTATACATGACTTTTTAGCTTGAAATACACGAAATTTTAATTTTTGTAATATCTTTGATAAAAATGCGAGTTAGACAAATCTTTTATATAACCTTTTTTGTAGATAATAAAATTCTCTAGAAAAAAGGTTTTTTGATAAAAAATTTTATCATCATTAGTTTTAAAGATATTTTGATTTAAAAAAGGGGCAAAATATTTTTTCACGTTCTTTCGATTGATAAAAATTTTAAAATGTTTTACTTACTTGATATTTTGATAACAATCCAAGTTAGACAAATTTTACTAAGAACCTTTTTTTTAGCTAATAAAATTTTCTGTAAAAAAGGTCTCTTGAGAAAAATTCGTATCTTTAATAGTTTTAAAGATATTTTAATTTAAAACAGCAAAGCAACTTTTTCCTGTATGTTTTTTTCAGTTTTATAGCAACGCGACATGTTTTTAAATTAATGAAATATATTTCTAAACATGTATCCGAAGGTTTCAACTTAATCTATGAAGTGTATAATAATTTTGATAAAAATAAAGGCATCAATTCGTCATATTGCGTCGCAGCTGATGTATTATATCTCTCTATGCCCCGCGTGGATTTCTGATAAAGGCCTCTAGTTTACCGAAACAACGCAAACACTACTATCTCCACCTGGACTGAACCTTCCCGATGATGTGAGATGATTTTATTTCCAACTCCCGCATCGGGCGGTGAGATAACGTGAGAAATATGTGGATAACATTCGTCACCATTTTCCAACATATACGTCAAAATGTTCTTTATGTGTTGGTTATTGAATCAAAGTTGAAGCATTATAGAGGATATATACTCATGTGTGTATTGCACACGAGTATTGGCTTGCACATCAGCCATCTCCAGTGACACTTACGACACATGAAACCGGTGCTCTCACGCCTTTTACATGTATATTGTGCTCTGAATTGTTTTTCGTTGTCAACGCGGATATACAATGCCGCGCTCGGTTTTATCTTAATTATTATAGTGATTCTTATGTTGCATCTTATTTAAAATATTTCTATTCATACACCTGATGAAAAAAAGGCATTTTGTGGGCAAAAGAATAACTAATTTTTTTTATTTACTTTCGGTCGAGTGGTCAGAGTGAAAAGACGACTATTCATCACCAGCAGATGAGAGAGGTCTTTCCACAAACTTTTCAACCCCCTACACCCCTCGCGAGTACACTATATAAATTAATTCACTCATATATATAAAAAAATTTTAAATAAAAGTTTTTTTTCAAGTAAAACAGAAAAATACGTATTGTTAAAAAATTTAGATTTTTTTTATTTGATAATATCTTGATAAGGATTCGAGTTAGAGGGATTTTACTGAGGACTTTTTTTGTAGGTAATGAAATTTTCTATAAAAAAGATTTCTTGAGAAAAATTTTTATTTTCATTAGTTTAGAAGATATTTTGAGTTAAAAAACAGGGATGAATTTTTTCTTTTATATAGAGAAATTTGAATAATTATAAAAATTTTCGAGTGATTGTTTGTGGGGTGATGGGTATTTGTCGAGGGGGTATGAGTAAAGAGCCCACTTCGTTTTGGACCACGTTGAGAGCACTTAACTGCCCGCGTCGTTACGACAATGGCTGCAGAGTCTTTGGCGCGGTGTTACAGCGTGCGCGCAGTGTCTCGAGGCCTATTCATACATGCTGGCAAGAAACTACGCGCTCCCTAGGGCCATTCTTTCCCATTGTCTCAGCGTTATACATGTATAGGTAAAAGGAGCAGTGCGTCGTGTCTTCATCATCGACACCAAGCACAACGGTATATATAACTTTGTGTGATGTTGTGTAATTGGTCCCGCCGCGGGTGTTTAACCACACGCACATAAATAAGTCAAATGCAAATTTTCTACACAGGCTATATAAGCACAATAAACTACATCGCGTGTCTAAAACCAAAAGGGTGGATGACCAAAAAAATTTTAATCTATTTACTTCCTAATATCTTGATAAGGATGTGAATTACATAAATTTTGATAAGGATCTTTTTTGTAGCTAAGAAAATTATCTACAAAAAAGGTCTCTTGATAAAAATTTCTATTATCAATAGTTTTTATGATATTTTAATTTAAAACACTCAGATATAGTTATAATGATAGATGAATGTTAAAAACACTTTATTTGCGAATATTTTGATAAGGATTCGAGTTACACTAATTTTGTTGAAAATCTTTTTTGTAGATAAAAAAATTCTCTACAAAAAAGGTATCTTGATAAAAATTTGTATCTTTAATAGTTTTAATGATATTTCGATTTAAAACAGTTTAATTTTTTTATATGTGTGAAATGTGATTAGTATTTTCATTTTTTTTTTTTTTTTTCGTATGACAATTAATCATTATATTTTTATAGCATATTTTACAGCAGAAAATGAACAAATTCAATTTGCTGGGAAGAAAGTTGAAACAGATGGCCGATCAGATACCAGAGATTAAGGGAGAGAACGAAAGCAGTGGGAGTGGCGGTATTCACTCTCTGGCGTCCGTTGCTTTTCTCTCAGTTAGCAAGTGAGAGAAATGTGTTTTAATTTTTCAAGTTTTTTAATTAGCGAATGTCTCAGTGCGGAACACTGAGACATTTATATTAGAGAACTACCACACCGTGTGCTACTGTGTCAAGTTGGGCTTTCAATTTTTTTTCTTTTTCAATTCCCTAATATACATATATAATCTGCACCCTGTAAAAAAAATTATAGTTCAACATCTACATCATCACATGTAATAATCGAAATATCGTTCGTTTTCTCGTGTTAAAAAATATTTCATTTCAATATTTAGATGAAAATAAATTTCATCGCGAGGATCAACGTCGCGAAGAGATTGAAGGGGGTGGCAATCGAGTAGGGCACAGTTCCAAAGTAAATCGAGACTTTGGGGATTTGGCAGTGGCACATGAAAAGTGTAGGTGGGAGGGCTGCAGGAGGGTTGAACACGGAAAATCGACTCGTCCGTATTTATTGCTCCGTACTTCTTGATTTTACTCTGGCGTATCGCGGAGGCGCACTCCCGCCCAAACAATGGGACCCATATAATTGCTTTTATAGCTCAGTGAACGCTAAATATTCCATACTTTTCTCCGTGTGCTAGCTGTACGATCAGAGCGCATATAACCACTCCCCTGTGCAAAGCAACCATTGAGTAAATACACTCACTCAAATAAGTCACTCTGCTCAGAGAACAGAGAAAAAGAAAAAATGTTTTATATTTCTGATCAGGTATATGCGAGTTTTTGTTTTTTTAATCCGCCTTGTCATTATGTAAAAATTTTCATATCTATATATAGTGAAACTAAATGTTTTTCGAGCATCAAAAAAGTGAAAGGAATGTAAAAAAATTTCCACACCAGAGGGGTGATGAGAGTTGAGAGAAGTGATGATCGAGGGTTTGGGCAGTTACGAGCAAGCGAAAACCCTCGATCAGCAGTGGTTGACCCGGCCAAAGGGAGGTTAATTGAAAAGCCATTAGGGGTGAATTTAAGTCTTCAAGCTCTATCTGTTTAAATAACATTAAAACCTTTGAAAAAAAAAAAAAACTTTTTGCATTGCATTTAAAATTTTTAAATCTTTTTTTTTTTTTAATTTAAGATTTTTTTAAATACTGTGTGATTATGTTTTACTAATGAGAATATTCTTAAAATGACTATTTGTGTTTAGTATTAGAAAAAAAAAATTTATTATATTTTAGACATTTTTATAAATTTTTTAATTATCACGAGAATTTAAAAACTATGATTTTTTTATATTTTCTGTGAGGTAAAGTGTTTTTTAGGGTTATTTCAATGCTACAAAATGAATTTGAAATTTTTTTTTTTTAAGATTTTTTATGGAAATTTTCGGATTTTTGTAATTTTTATTCTTCATTTATCGACTATATCTTTTTAAATATTGAAAATTCGAGGGTAGTTTATATTAACAATTTTGGAAAGAATAAAATTTTCTATAAAAAACTATTTAGAATTTTTTTTCTATCATGCATAGTTATTTAAATATACTAAAAAAAAAAAACCTTTTTTCAATTTATTATAGCTGTTGAAAAATTCAAATTTATCCCAAAAAATTTATCGGTTTTTTTTTTTTTTTATTAAACACAAAAAAAAAAAAAAA
>MVJL01008174.1:0-10895 GCA_002156465.1 Macrocentrus cingulum
CTCGTAGATTCTAAAATATTGAATCGTTCATAGATTTCATTACATCTACTGAGATCTACTTACATGAATGTGGATATCACATGTTACATCAACTTAGATCTCCGCATACATGTAATGAAATGAACTGAGAAAGAAAAATTCCCAGAATTTTGATTTATTTCTATCTCACTTGATCAAATCTCATTTTTCACTCTTTGACTGTAAAATTATATACCTTGTAAGAAAATTTTTTTAAAAAAACGTCCTTTCTCAGCCTTGCAACTAGATATTACCCCTCGAAGGGAGAACATAGAAAAAATAATACGGATTCAATAAAACCAGTCCAGAATAACGTAATTACTTGCTCGTATAGTACCGCTGAATAAATATGGGAACATGCAGTCAATAAAACCGTAACTTTCAAATGTTCGATTTAATACATAAAAGTATATAAACGTAGAAACATGAAATAATGAGGATAAATCCTATGAAAAAGAGGATAATATAAAGAGCTTTCAAGTTATGCCTCACTGGCGCAGCAATAATATATTGCTGCTTGCTTCTCTTCGCGTAGTAATTTTTTTTCTATACTTTATTTCGCTGTGCCCGCTGGGCGAGAAAGGATGGAGGATTCTGACTGTAACACAGGCGAGGTAGCAAAGGCTGGCCCATTGCCAGAACTTTACTGTCTAAATCAATCATTGCACTCTAGCTTCGCTCAACTCTCACCCACGCTACTGCGGATCACGTCCTCCAACGTCCAACTCTTGATCTTGCTATACGGATCCCCGTTGATGAGCTTAACTCGGCAAAATCTACTAACGAATCTGGCGGACGTCGAGCGCCTGGTAGAACAGTAGTCCAGCTAGTAGATAAACCGCTTTCTAGTCAGACGTACGCTTTTAAACACTAAATATACGATTGTTAAGTGCTTCATTTACCGGATATGTTCCAGTAACTGGACGTTTCACAATTTTGGCATATTTTCATCAAAAGTAAAATAAAAAAAAAAATTCTCTGTAAAATTCATTTTTTAATGATAATACTTTCAATTAAATCATTTTTAATTATCTCAAATGTCGTGAATTATCAGATAATGGATTTATTTAACTAATGTTGCGATTAAAAAATTTTTTTTTTTGAGTTTCAATGGATAATCTGTTATTTTTATTATATTCATCACAATAAATTCTTTAATTTTCAAAAAAGTGAAATTATGATTGAGAAAAAAAAATATTTTAAAAGATGTAAAATTAATTTATATTATTTTTATGGATTAAGTGTAGTAGAAAAATTACACGAACAGATTGTTGAGCATGAGAATTTTTCATGGGCACTTTTTTTCACTGTCGTCTCATCATCCCTTATGCATCAAAGAAGAAATACTCTCCGGGGATATAGGTGGTATATGCTAGCAGTTCAAAAACTTCAATTGCTCGACAATTTTTTTTCTTTTAATTTAAACATGAAAATATATTGAGTGGATATCTTGAGGTGCATGAACTTGGTGCCTATTTTTTACAGTGAAGCTGTATTTTTTGTGAGACAATAATAATTAGAAAAAAGTCCGTCGTTTTTTTTTTAATTAATAATAAAAAAAATGCATGATATAGCCACTCATACTCAAGAAATAAATTATTCAAGTTCGCATGAATTCCTATTCGAATCTAACCTAAAATATTTTAATCATGAAGTTTATTAAATTTTATCGGTTTATAAAAATATCGGTAAAAATTTTTAATTTTCTTTAATTAATACGGCCAATGCTAGCTGCTCCACCACAAAAAAAAAAAAAAAACGCACACGCCAGTATACAACCTTGAAGGAAAGAAATAGATAAATAAAAAAATTATTGAATTTTTTATTGATGGTGTATAGCGTCATACATCTTCGTAAATTCCACACTGACAAGATTTGCTACATTTTCGCTTGAAAATTTGCAAAACCCTATAAAGTTCGTGTAAGCCTCTTTGCACGTCACGTATTCTTGTTTCTAGGAGGAAATTCGTCCACGTCGTTACTTGATATCCGGAGCACGTAGAGAACAGCGTGACACATTTTTAAAGCCACTGGGAAAGGTTGCCACCTCCAACATCACCAATACCACCGCTATAACCGACGTCTTTCGTCTTCGTTCTCTTTCACCTTTACCAGCGCCAACAGAACTCCTCCGGAGTTTGCGATGATGCGTGCTGCTTCGTAATCGCACGGCAAGTCGTACATGGCATACATTATCAGCCCCAAACTTCAACCTATACTTGAAAACTACCTTTGATCTATCAAAAAGATTAAAAGATTTCTCTATCGATTTTTAAATTAAATCCCCCTATTTTGCATGCACATATGCCTTACCTCAGAAAATTACTGTGTTTAATTCTGGAAAACTGTTTTACCGTCCGCACCGAATTTCGGCGATTTTACCGACGGAGTGAATTGAATTTCGTTAATTATTGTTGATATATGAAATGAAAAAAGTTTTATTTAACTTTAGGTCTATAGCAACCACATATGGAATATATGACAAATTATTTTTTTTACCGACCGAGATAAATTTTTAATTACTTGAGAAAAAATTTTGTGTCGTATACCGTATGTTGTACCCTTGGAAATTACTATATATTGATTTGCGATTTAAATTACTTATAAAAATTAGTGCGATTTTATCGACGGAGTGAGTGTTTTTATGAAAGGGAAGAAAAAATTTTTATGCAACTTTTTATATGCCAACCACAGATGAAATGTATACGTATCATAAATTATTTTTTTATTGACTGAGATAACTTTTTTTTATGGTATTTACTGTAGGGAAAATTTTTTCTAATGATTTTTCTTATTCAAAGAGTCATATTCAGTTAGGATTTTTTGAAAATCAATTTTTGTTAACGTTTTCGGAATGTACACGTAGTTGGATATATTTTTTTGAAAATTTTTAACCGATCCAGCAAATACTCTGAAAATTATGGAGTGTTGAAAAGTAGCAGGTAGGGGAGATTGAACAAGTCAAAAGTTTTTATCGATAAAAATGTAACCGATCATTGTATTTTAATTTTTATGAATTTTCATGAGAGGATATAGTGTTGAAAACTATTGTACCAACACTGATGGCTCTATAATTCATACTTTTAACACAATAAATTCTATAATGGTTTGAGTGTTTCAATTGAGACCAGTCTTTCGTGTTTTAACTTTAAACACATTTTTTTTTAAAACGATGTTTTCAAAATCGGTAACTACGATTTCTAAAAAACGCTAAAAAGGATACAATGCAGTGTTGAAAAATTTGTTATATTAAAAAAAAGAAAATAATAATAAAGGGGGTAAAGACTCTAAAAGTTTGTAGACGAAATCAGTTAGTTGTCACATTGAGTTTCGCGGTTAAGACCTGGCAAATGCTGAGAGCAAAGGCATTCTATAATCGTAGCCGGTAATGTCGTCGCTGGAAGGAAGCCCACTGGAGACTTGCCATTCGTCACGTCCTCGAGAGAGCCACAAGCCGGATCCACAAAACGCGCACGCTCGTTCTTCATTAAGAAGACGTTACCCCTTTGGTGTCCAACTCACACGTGGCTGTAAAGGGTATAGTAATATACGAAGGTTGAACTATACTGAGAGCGCACGTAAAGTCGGTCTCGTAAATCCCGAGAAAAAACTCTTTTAAAGTGGATGCAGCCGAGTATTCATCTACGCAAAATTATCTGGTTAAAGCCCCCAATTCATGCCAACGAAATTCACGAGCGAAATTCGGGCCCTAGTAACTTTTTATATATCGTTTACGCAGATATAATATCGCTAGCGATATTCTGTTCAAGCAATAAACGGTGAACATAACCTAGAAAATTGATTTGTAAAATTGAAAACTTATTTTATTGTGAATTTTATTTGCCATACAGATAGTCAAAGATGTCTTTTCGGAGTTGTAGTTGCTTTTAAATACGGCGAGTAAATAATTTATTTTTAAAAACAGTTATTTGTTCATTTTTCCACTTTGTTTTGTGAACTACGAGGCAGTTGAAGCTAAATTGAAAAAAACTGGAATGATTTCAGTTTTATTCTAAATCGATGAATATCGCTCCGTTTGAGGCTTTTTCTAAGGATTTTTGCGAAAACGGTATAGAAAGTCACTGGAACACGAATTTTGCTCGGTGAATTTCGCTCGCATGAATTTATACCTTAAGAATATTCCTAAAAAAATTCTCAATTTTCGATCACCTATCGTCCAATTTCTATAATTATTTATTAACAATTTCTGTTCTTTTCATTTTACAAAATTTTAATGGTAAAGTAACCGCCATTTTAGGACTAATATAATCTAACATATTCTAAATGAGCAGAAAAAATTAATAAATTATTAAAATGCACAATGTTTGATTTGAAAAAAAAAAAAAAAACAAAAACAAAAACAAAATATTTCCACCGTAATAAATGAAACTGGAGCATTTTTACAATTTCTGATTGTGAAATATGTTGCAATTTATCCGAAAATTTCCAACAGAAAGTTACTCTGGTAATAAGAAACGTTTCAAAATGGAAATATGAATTTGTATGCTCGTAGCGAGCACAAGAAAAGTTTCCCATATGAAAAAAAGAAAAAAAAATTGGAGCAGCACGATGACTATATGTCTCCCCAATAACCTTAACCGTCAACGAACAACGTAGATACATATGAAGACTTTTTTCTCTTGTAGACGCCTGTGGCATTGAAGCAAACGAATGCCGATCGCCGCGTGCCATACGTGAACTCCCTCTAGCATGAGCGAAACGAAAATAGTTCGTGTGGCTAAGAGTGATTTTTATGATTGTCGGGGTATATTGAAAGCATAAAAACCTTTTTATAACTTTCTTTACATGTATCAATAAAAAAATTGTTGAAATAAGCGATGCAATAAACTCAAGGTTAAGTGCGATTGACCGTGTTAGTTTTCGAGTTGCCAGTTTTTCTGATGAAGCTGTAGAACACATACCAATATATTTTTTCAATTTCGTAAATTTTTTTCTTGACTCTCAGTGCCCTCCGATCTTTTTAAAATTTTGGACAATAGTCCAAACCTCTATTTTTTTTTTTAGTAATTTCTGAATAGTCAACCCTTACGCCCGTACAACCTTAATTCTCTAAGTAAAAAAGACGTGTCCATTCATGACTAATCTAGCGCTAATTTTGAACATGAGTTTTTTTTTAAATGTCACACTCGACATGCCTTCATCCTATTATCAAGTCTCTATACTAACATATTCCGTTTTTCCAGGTTGCTCTCAAAGTAAAACAGCCAACATAATTATAATTAACATCCACTAAGGGCATCATACGTCAAGACTAAATTCAGCACAGCAGAAGAGATTGAAGCATGAGCAAAGTGATTTTGCAAATGAGTAGGAACTAAGTAGACTAGGCCGCAAACTTGACATTGATGAGCGTTATGAAGAGATCTCAGTGAGTCTGCCATCATTGCTGATGCAATGTCACACGTGGAATTGCGGTCAACACGTGAGCAAAGTCACTACAACTGATGGTTATTAAAGAGCTGTCGTGGTTTGTTGGTGCTCATCAACCTCTTGACTATCACGGGAAGCAAGTCAACTTGGCCAACAAGAACACTAAAGAGAAATATTTCGCCGGGACAGTGCAGAGAAGTAGCTCAACGTGGTCGTTATACAGTGTGAAAATATATTCTGAAGCAGCGTGAATTCAAAGGACAACACAGCTAGCGGGTTCATTACCGTGAAATAGCTCGGACAAAAAAGGAAGCAGAAAAATCTGAAAAACCACATAATATACTCACTTTAAAAGGCAGCTCGTAGTCGTAATCATAGGGTCACTTTGGATCTGAAACACGATGATAAAAAGCAGTTTATACAGTCTCTTAATTAAAGGCCTATAATTGACGGGTATTTAGATTAATTAAGTACCCGGTAAAGGGTGTTAAAATTTTACCAGCAATTTCGTGTTATTTTACACCACTGCAATGGTGTATCTTCTAGCAGAAACATCAATGTTTCAGAAACTTAACACATAGCTATAGATGAGTTTCTAACGTCATCTACACCAGAGCCCTAGAACGTGCTGGACTACTAATTAACTCGCAGCATGTGCAATAAATTAGAAGAGCACAGCTAGAGAGCTAGTGCAACGACCTCTTGAGACAGTCTTTCATGTCGACGATTTCACCGGCATTTTCATGAAATTTTTCCCGCATTATTTCCGAATGAGACTGCAGCAACAGCAGGTGAGCCTAAATCGGCAAAACGTTCAACCAAAACTTCGCAACGTACACCCTTAATGTTGGAAGTAATGGTCGAGCACTTGGCGGCGCAATAGTTCGAACAAGATTGTAGAGAGTCAAAAGCAATTGACTTAATGGAGCGAAAGCTCTTGGAAGTGGTTGGTGTTCGTATAGGATGTGGACAACGATGGTCAGCATTCTCACATGTTCCATATACAATTGGCGCATGTCAAGCCAATTGCAGGATACACATACTGTCCATTCGAACTGATTGGCGCCAGTTGTTTCCACGCTCTGAGGTTAGGTACACGCAATCAGCAGTGTTTGCTCGTGCTACAGCTTGTTATCCCATTTGTATGCGCGCAGGTGGGACAGAGAACTTTGGACGCTGATGTTATACGACGGATTGAGATTGTCTCGTTAATCGGGATTACGAAATGACCAGAAATGCAACGACGACGTCATTGAAATCGTGTGCATTAGAGGCGATGCGATGATCTTAATCAGGTTAGAGATGAGCTCTTTTAGGAAAGAGACTTTGGTCTTGGGTAAATGGGGTTTTGGTGGCAGATAGAGACCAAGTCAAAGGGGATCTGCGGATAGAGACATCGGAAAAAGGAAAAGGCATTCAGGAAATTGGCTCCTAATATAAATCAAGAAGGGCATCCTCCCCTTCATCTACTCGCTCCTGATCACATCCAGCGCGCGCCCTTGATGCTGCAAACCAGAGATATATATATTCTTTCCATCTATTCGTGTCGTTCTATTTTACTCTCACCACATTTACTCAATCTCTTCGTGCGTGCCTCTTTCCACTGCCATTTATTCTACCCGGCCTCATTCCAAACGAATTCCCTTTCGACCCTCAGAATGTCGCTTTATCTTTGACGCTAACTTCGCGGGTGTTGATGATACTTTTTTCACGGAGGATTAGATAGATACGTACTGGTAATGGTGCTGTATGAAGACAAATTTTACGAAATATTTTCTACTCTATTTTCACTGGACATTTTGCGATTTTTTTAGAGTGACGTGGAGTTGAATTTTAGATATATGTCGAACGTTGAAATAAAGATGAATTTTGAGCTGTTTTGAATGAATGCATGAATTTTTTTTAATCATTTAAAGTTCGAATAAATATTTTCGGGGGTTTTAGAAATTTTAAAAAACGATGTTTTGTTTGTTTTATATTTATTTTTGATGAATTATCGTCTTAATGAATATAATCCTCATTTAAGACATTTATGTTCGAATCATAATAGCAAATAATCAAATACTGCTTACCGCTATTTGGTATATGTATTCTCACATGAGGGATTACCGGAAATAGCTTTAACAGTTGCTATAGATGGTGCAGGGGAAACGCAGAATCAAATCGAACGAGGGTTTCTAGCATACAACGCGGAAATTCTACAGGATCCGGCAGCACTATTATACCAGCGATAGAATTCGGCTTCGCCCGACATTACTGCGATGGAGTAGAGCTCGATTTTTTAGTAGAAGTAGAATTTAATCTGAGAAGCAAACGTACGCCATCCTATAATATTTGGATGTCAGTAACTAACGACGCCGTGCACCGTGAAGTTGAATATGAATATCAAAAGTTTACTTTACGATTTCAACTTTGATACAAGAAGATGAAAGTCGATTTATATCATTTTTCGTGAAATACGATTTTCATAAAACTGTGCGCGCAGAGTGGAAAAATAAATATCTTTAGTTTCCTCATGCAGAGTAACTCTACCAGTTTCTGACTAGGTACCAATTAATGACCACTGGCACTTGAATTGACAGAATAAAAAAAATGGCTCTTTTAGATAATAAAAAAAAAATACTGATTGATTGCAAATTTTGTGCGGAAGACGCGTGTATCATTGTCCAGACGGGTGGATAGTTGTAGAAATCGGAAATTAATTATTAAGTACGTGTACTAGCCGAAATCGGTGATTAACTGAAACATGTGCATTACAAACGGCGTTTCACCAGTTGATGACCGGCTCAAGTTCACCTAACCTCAAACACTTGTTTATGATTGAGTCAAAACAAACAAAATTCACTCTATATTATTCCTATAAAGTGTCTCTTTAGGTTAATTATCGATTAGTTAAAAAAATTTCAATGCCTAAAAACTTATAACTTATTTCTTTGCACAGTTTATTAATAAAATTTATCGTGCGGTCATTAACTGAAACACGGCCGGTCATTAATTGGTGATGACCGGTCATTAACTGGTATTTTTTACTTACGCGACATTTCTTTAGATTTTTATGTTATTGCTATATTTTAATTGTTAAAAAAAATTATAAATCGAAAATATAATTTTTAACTGACATAATTATGTGCTCATTCAGGTTTGAACAGCAAAAATTATTTAAATAACAATCATTTTTTGCCAAATTTTTCATAACTTGTCATCAAATGATATACATTTACCCTACGGTAGCTTTAATTTTTGTCGTAAAATGGTTTTTTTTTTTTTTCAGATGATGGAAAAAAGTAAGATTTTTCTGACAACGATGGAGATTTAATTTGTTTAATAAAAAAACGCTATACTCTGTATTACAAATTTGAATAGGTTTGATTTTTCTTTTCTACAAAAAATCATATTTTGATGAAATATTCTGGTAAAATTCAACTGAATTGCAATTATAACCGCAAAACCTCGATCTCGAAAAGTTTGTCAATAACAGCGGAATGACAATTTTTTGTCTTCAACACAAGCTGTGCTCGGAATGCTCACGGTATTTAATTTGTATACTGTTTTATTTTTTAGTTTGTTTTGAATACAACAGAGCTATGTCATCTGGGTTTGACTGTCATGTTCCATCCATTCGGCTTCGACTTTTCCCGTTTCGGTTTTGACACAAAGCATTTTTAATCAACGCCGCCGCAGTTTCGAGGACATTGACGTGCGGACTGTCGACGCGACTGATATTACAGTCGTAAAAGTTTCATGAATCAAGCCCCACGGGAATGGCTCGAACGAGGTCGTATTCCTGGCCTGTCGTTGTCGCGACATTTTATACACCGTTTTTCCCTAAATTGGAAATTGAAAATTCAGAGGTCATATGTTTTATTGCATTAATTATTCAAATTTCACTTTGAAATGCATACGCATAAAATATCATATTTAATACAAACTGAAATGAATATGTATATCGTAATAACACGATTAAAAATCGTATAATTTATGAAAAAAAAAAAAATCTAAAAATCAAAGCAATACGTCAAAGTCACTTTGCGAAAGTAATGGAACACTCTTTTCAGCAATGAAATAAATTCAATTGACGTTCGTAGCTATTCTAAAAGCCCCCTACTTTTTGTATTCCCCTCGCTCTTTATATTCATCCCTCTCTGAAGAAAGAAAATATAGAGGGGTGGAACGAAATGTAATTTAGTATAGTAAGAATATGCGAGAAGGTTGGTAAAGCGTAAGGAAAAAATATATATATGAAAGATCTCAACGACGCACAAAAGCATAAAATATTTATAAAATCATTTGAAGATATGAATTTAAAGCACCGGAAATCTCGCGGAAAACTCGAGGTTAGAGTGACGAACATTCGCAAAATAAGAATATTGTCAATCGATAAAACCAGTTTTAAGTATAGACGATGATGAAAAGAAAATTGTTCATTCAATAATAAAATATCGCGCGACTATAGTGCCAAAAGGGTATATATAAATTTTTTTTCTTAATGTTTCGATAACTCAGTAAATAAGTGAGATAAGAAAAAATGTTATGAAAGTCAAATGAAAGGAAATTTAATTTACTATAAAAAACGTGGAATAAATTTTTATCATATTTGGCTTTGCTTTTGAGATATTTTTAAAAATAAAAAATTTTTTTAATCTGAAATTTTTCAAAAACTAAAGTACACACATAAAATTTTGTAAAATATTTTTTCGTTGGAAATTGCCAATCATTTAGCTTATATGATATTTTTTTTGCTATTTTGCTTATTCACCGAGTTATCGTAAATAAATAAATGAAAATTAAATTTTTTAAAAAATTCAAGATATCTCAAAAATTAAAAGAGATAGAAAAAAGTCTATATTCCATCTTTTTTGTTGAAAATTGAATTCTCAATCATTGAAGTCGAATAATATTTTTGGATATTTCCGTTATTCACCGAGTTATACTGCCAAAAAACTAAAAAAAACAAAAAAAAAACAAAAAAAAAATACCGAAAACATCAAAATATCCAAGGTATTTTTCTTAATAAATTGTGGCTAAAAAAAACGTTTTTGTCTCTTGTTTTTAAACATACAATCTCTTGGCATTTATTAGTGACGCAATGTATTTCAAAATAATTTCCTCGGAGAAATTGAAAAAAAAAAATATCAGTTTTATTCACAACTCTGCAAAATATACATCAACTCTTGCAAATATGTTAGAGATTAAATACCGCTAAAAATTGTAATCGTTATATTTCAATAAATGTTATTTAAATGCATTGAAATATCGAATTTCACCCTAAATTGACGAATATTATCGCAGTTCACCATATAAAATGAGATTTTATTCATACATTGAAAATTTAATCACTCCCGGTGAAAAGTGCTCGCTATTTATCGAAAAAAAAAAAAAAAAAAAAAAAAAAAATTCGCCAAAATGTTAAAATTATTAACAAAAAGGATCTTTATGAATTGAGCGGAAAAACATGGTAACAAATGAAAAAAAAAAAAAAAAAAAAA
>MVJL01008186.1:0-31022 GCA_002156465.1 Macrocentrus cingulum
ATACCTCGATGATTACAATTGCAAGAATAAAATCACTTTAAACAAAAAAAAATCCGTGGTAAATATAATATTTTTTTTAATATGATAATACTCGTGCTATACGGATATCATTTTGTGCTATACGAATTGCATCCTGTGCTATACTGATAGAATTTTCTACCACACAGTATGGCACTTTTCACTATACGGCATAGCATATTTTACCAGTCGTATGGCAGATTTTACTAGTATAGAATAGCATTTTCTACCATATTTCGGTTATACACCCAAAATGCTATATAATATGGCACTGCGTACCCTACTAGAATGGCGCTCAGTACCATTATTTTCTAACAGTGTGGCTTGTCCAATTCATTCTGATGTATGTATAAAGAAGAGACGACACATGATGTAGTTTTGGTTTTTGTAATTTTTTACATGCATAACAATGTTGGCTTTGTGGTAAAAAATATGTCAATCCAATTATTTCAACCTATTGTTACAAGTTTTATGCATATTTCTGGGCCTTGTACGATGTTTTCAGTAGTTTTTCAAATTTCGGAGCCAAATTATACTGAAAAAAGCGCCGATACTCGTAAACGAATTTGTTTCATCGTGGCGCGAATGTTTACATGGTCAAATCTCGACAATTATGTACGGTGGCGAGAGGTGGACGAGCATATTATAGTCATAGAGAGTATATAGCGTATGGGCCTGAAAGAATTTAGCTTTACGGCGTGTCGGGCGCAGGAGAACTCGCGCGCTATATCCAATTACGGCGCGTGGAGTTTTGCCGCTCGCATCCGCGGGGACTCCCGCGCCGTTTCCGCCGGCTCTAATAATACGATGGGCCTCGCAAGCGGTTGGCCGCCCTGTCACTCCCCCCACTGGGGCCCGCCGCTGTCCTTCGTGCGCCGTACGCACACGAAAGAGCGGCAATCAGGCCCTAGGACGTCTCTATATCCCCTGTTCAAGCGCGTCGGTCTTCTCGATCATGATTAGAGGACGGGTATATATACACACAAAGTGGGAGAGAGAAAGAAGAAGCGAGCAAGTGAGTGCTACAGAGAGCCATATAGGAATTAAAGCTGCCGCCGTTAAACATCTCGCTGAGAATGTGATGCCAGGCGGTCCAGCCTCGTACAACATAAATACATATACACACATACATATTATAATCCTCCTCGGGTTAAAATATATAGTCGTTGATAATTGAGAATCGAATGCCTCAATTTATTCGTTTGCGTAGGCGTAAAATTCTCATTCCCAACTTGACTCCCAATACCGACTCTACCACCATCACGATATATATATAAAAAAAGACATAAAATTACTTTATTCCTTGTCGATTAAAATATCTTTCAAATTCCAACACACATTTATTTTTTCTCAGCCTAAATTCACACCGACGAGAAATTATCAGGGGAAAAGCAAACGGTATATATACGAGGCGCCGCTGATGGGACTCGGGCGAAAAGCAGAATTAATTGAGTCATTAGTTACGAGAGTGCGCGCGCCGAGAGTGGAGCTGGAAGCGGCAGCAACAGGGCCAAGAGTATCCCCTAGTTGCGCGATATACAGCGCGCGAAACAACTGAAAAGCACGTCGAGGGCGCGCAGAAAAGGGGGGAGGGCGAGCCGAGCGGAGCCGAGTATTGACGAAGTCGAGTGCTCGGTGTCTCCCGGCGACGTTCGTCGCCCGAGTCCCGCTCCTTCGGAGGTCTTCGCGTGGGGGCGAGGCCACCATGTTCCTTCGGGATCTCTCGGTCGCGCTCGCACGCGTCTCGCGCGCGCTCGTGTTCTCTCGCTTGTCGACTAGTGGCGCGCGAGTCCCGGCCACCTTGGGGCGCCTCCGGGTGGCGAACGGACCAACCTGTCTGCCTCGCGCCACCTCTATCCCTTCCTTGTCGGCTCTCTCGCTCCCCTCAGCTCGCTGTCGGGCCCTTGAACGCGCGCAAAACCTTTTTACTCCACTCTGTGTATATACAGACATGTTTGCCCATCAAGTGCAACCGTTAACGATATCGTTAACCGCGCTTGCACAGCCGATATATATTCAGGATATCACATCAATTGCATTTCACTCAGGCCCATCTGACATGCGGCATTTTAAGGGTACGTAGCGCGCCATCAAATGATTTCTTATTCTTTGCCTTTGCGATTTATGTATATGACGACGATGAATATACGTGCAGACACACGTAAAAGGTGTCGAAGGATGTGTCTTGCTCAAAGGCGTCTCTATTAAGCCCGTCGTTACATCGTGATGAGTGGGAAGGCGTGCCGACGCGAGGACGATTAACGAGATGCTGCGAATAAGTAAGTATATATCTATATTATGCCGGTTTGTTTCTGTTTCTTTAAGTTTCTTTTTTGGGTCTTTATCCCGTGCGTTTTCCCACGGCGGCGAGCCCCGGCAATAATGAGAGGAGCTCTTGACACATATGTGTATATATTCTCGGGCTATCTCTCTGCAGGCAATGGCGCGCGCGGCACCACACACATCACGGTTTTGTGTAGTGTGTCGCTATATATCGCATCTCTCTCTTGAAAATCCCAGGAAACAAGGAACAAATTATCTCGTAAGGCGCGCAGAGAGTGACCGGCGCGGTCAGACGGAGAATGAGAGACACACGCGTGTTTCGGTTTCCTTTAACACATCAGTTATGTAGTTATAGCGTATGCGAGAGAGCCGATATATACGAAGAGGTCTTATAGCGCCCTGCGTGTCGGTCCAGGCGGCTCCTTTCCTACCTGATGAGCAAGAGAGAGGGTGGCTGCACGTCACACGGGCCCGCGGACAAAGATGGAAGACGGTTAATGAGCTGGGACTGCGGGGGGGCCCAGAAAACGCACAGGCCCTAACGCGCTCCGGCCCCCTTGCCCTCCTGCCGCCACCCTGGGGGCCCGTTTGGAACCACCGGCGTTCTCAGAACGAGAGACACGCCTTGGGTTTCTCGCCGCCGCCGTTGCCGCCACTTGTTTTCAAGAATTTTGATGTCTATACAATATGCAGACGCAAAAGTCGAGCTGAAAATATATATTTCACCCAGCGTGTACAGTCATTTGTTAGCTATTCGATTGAAAAAATTAACGAACTTTTTTTTAGTCCAGATGAGCCTCAAAAAATGCCCTGTCCAGGGAAATAAATATTTTGCAAAGAGAAAAAAAAATGTGCATTCAAAGGGAGAGAGGCGCGATTGATGATGGAGGGGTTTAGAGACTGTATAATATGAAAAGGAGGGGGGTTCCTACCTGACCAACGGAGGTACCGTGAGCTCAGGCCCCCCGTAACGTATAACATCATTGGCTCTGCCCAATCTCCTCCCTATAGTGTTCATGTGCAATCTCACGAAGGGTCCGCTGAATCAGAGGAATAAAAAAGATTGCCAAAAAGTGATTTTTATAATTAATTTTATGTGTCTTTAGGTGAAATCCAAGTGCATGTGCTAAGCAGTTTGCTCCATCAGATTGAAGTATTCTTATTGAAATATAAATTCAAATTGTAAGCATATATCATATCAAAATTTCGCGTGTTACGCATTTAATATAACACAGCTAAGAGAAATGTTTTTTCACGACCTTGAGCTACTGATGTTTCATATCAGTTTTCGATGTAGTCATAAAAAATTCTAATCTAACAATAACTAGAATCTCTACGACCCGCGAGTACTTAATATTATATAATAGCAATTAAACGATTAATCTGAGAAAAAAGAGTGAAAAAATGAATTTTTGATAAACTTGCTGAAAAGCTTAGCATAAATGCATCAAAAATGAATTCATAATAAATTTGTGTGAATACTAAGCTTTTGTTAATGTACTTGTTGAATTGTTACACTTGTTGGATTAGTTGGACTAGCTGGATTATTAGTTGTACTTTCGGGCTGTTGCAGTACCATGGTACTGTTTGACCGATAGAATTGACGCGAAGCTGTGTAACAAAAAACCAAACTGTATCGAAATTATGAATCGCATTAGTTTGTTATTTCTAAAAATACTCGTTACTATAAACGGTTTCACCGTCTGTTGCTATTTTACAATACAGTAACAATACACCAAAACCCTTTTTGAAAACGGTTGCGATACCCGTACATGTATTAGTAAAGCAAACCTAAAATGCTGATGTCCCATTAAAAAAAAAGTCAAACTTCCTTTAGACATACCTACAACTGGAAATTCCGATTTTTATCGAACACTTATTGCACTACTACTACAATGAATAATCTGAAGAATAGTCACACATCAACATCTTCATCTCTATTATTGCCTCCCAAGATGTTAGCATTAAGAGTTGATACCTCGAGATTAGGTGTGGGCGAGTTAATTACCTTTCAAAGTCTAAAACCAATTATATAGATATATCTAAACGTATAATCTACGGGAATATGCCTACTATATATAGGGAACCTTGCGAAACGACTTGAGTGAGACATCGCGTACGACAGTATTGATGTCGGCGATGCCAAACGGTCGCTTCGGCATTCGCCTTTATCGGTCGAGGATGCCAAAGCCTCCTCTGAAAGTCCGTCTCTCTCGTTGCCTTTCTTCCATCCGTGTACATATACACCCCATGGGAGAAGCACGTACGAAGCATACACAAGCATGCAGCGGATTGGACGTAACGAGCGCGATGTTGCCGCGTCGCTCGCGCTGCCCGTTGTGCGCGCGTCGTTTTTTCGTTGACACCGGATTACACGGGAGAAGGAGAGGCCTCTACATACATCCCGTGAACCACGACGATGACGAGTCAACCGCTTTTTGTTCCTGGCGATGCCGAAGCCGCGATTGGACGCCCAATCTTTTCTTCCTCGCATCTGCGCGTATTATTTCTCATCCTCTCTATATCATCTTCAACTGCTCTGTTTGCACTGTAACGCAGTGTTCCGCGCGCCGGACCAGTTACACACGCCAACGAAATAATAAAGCGATGGACGAAGAACCTTGTCGGGCCAATTAGGGTGCGGTCCATTTAGGAGAGACACATCCGGTGCGCTGTGCGCTAAATGGGCCCGCGATATCTCCGCGTCCCTTCGCGCTTTCGAGGGTAATTAGGTCTGCAGCATCGAGGTAAAAAATGGAAATAATGAGGTCTGTCTGCAGAGAAACAGAGAGAGAAGCGTGCAACAAGTGACAAAAGATGTTCGCTCTACCACTAGAGGCGACTATAAGGCCCTCGCTTATAGACGCGCGGCTTTCGAGTCGTTATGTTATTAAAGACAACCTTAAACATTGGCGAGAGCAGATGAAGAGGACCTGGGCGTGTGGCTGCCTTCAGAACCATCCGACGGCAGACCCGCTTCTTAATGACTCTATGCACCTATGTCCTGCCTTCCCTTGGTCGCTTGATCATCATGATTAGTGGGTAAGCCTCGCGCGTCGTGCACTCTGTGCGTTCTGTTCGACATCATCATGTGTCGATTCAGAAACACCAACAGCAATATTACCTTCGAGGCCTGTAAGCATGTAAAGGTATAATACCTGACGGATTTTATTATGTTTGAATATTTAAATAAATTTTCAACCAGAAATAACACACAGTATATATATAATGATTAAACACATAAAATAGGGTAAGCTGGACAGACATTAAAGGGGCCATTGACAAATAAAAACCAAGCAGTTATATATAACGCTTTATATATAAGTTATATATAAAGTTATATATATATAACAGAAATGATTATAGTTTTTTTTAATCGATCAAGGTATTTATATATGTTGGAAGTGAAGGAAACTAAGACATCTTATTACCTCACTAATAATTTGTCCATCAATTTCGGTGGGTTTCCATTTACTTTTCACGTTCGACCCTAAAATACAAACAGATTATAGATAAGTTGGGAAAAAATAATGTGGGATCACTAATGGTGGTGGATGTTTGCACGCGTTTTATTTCAACACATCAGAATACCAGCTGGGACGAATAATTGTTTTAAACTTCATGCAGTAAATATATGTTAATATATATGGCGAAAGATCGTTTTTCAACTATAACGACTAATTTTGGTGTTTTCGTAATTTATTTTTATTTTTCAGTAATCGATCGAAAAATAAATATATAAGATATCACATAAAATGTTATTAGAATTCAATAATGCGGGATTGAATTTTCGAAATAAAAACGGAAATGAAATTTTTTGTATCTCTATTAGTTTTTATGACGTTATCGACTTTTTAAAATTCTTATTTTTCGAAATATCTCAAAAAAAAAGCAAAAAAAACTCCGAATGGTAATAAGACGAGAGGAAATGTTAAAAAATCTTAAAATTCGTGGAGCGTAATTTTTAGATGGCCCCTTAACTCTCATTACATTTTTTCTTATTTCACTTATTTACTGAGCTATCGAAATATTAAAGAAATTAATTGTTATTAATTAAGTAGATTGGAAAGTACGTCTTGTTCTAAACAGAAAGTTTTGAGAAAAATCATGGTAGAGGTTAGGTGTGATGCACATCAACACGGTGGTCTGCATCCACTAGACCGTCGTGTGTCACATGACAACAGAGAGTATACTGTACATGCTTTTGAAAAAAGGTATAATACAAGGTCGTTTTACAGCGCAGTAAATGTGTTTTTGCATATAGGTAAATAATTAATTACTCATTTTATGATCATTTAGCTGTCGAACATTTTGTCGAACAAGCTGCTCGATGATAAATAGTGAATATATGCGTTAGACACACTCCCCCTGCGCCATCTTCGAGTAGGAACATCAGTCAATCTGCAGCTTGCAACGACTATCATTCTCATCGTGGTTGTTTCGACATTATTTGCATCTTTCGGACTGCCTACATGTGTACATTGTAAAACTGGTTTAAGCAATTTTTTTCACTCATTTTAAAAAATTATTTCGAAAAATTGCGTCATTTTTGACATCAACTATAATACCTACACCTGATTTCTTAATTGCTTCAGGTCTGAAATGAATAAAAACTATTTTTAAATAATAATAGAATTTTGTTTATTCTTGCTTATATATTTTAATGTCAATTATTTCTTTTTTTTTACTTGACTCTGTATAATAGAAAATTCTTTGAAAATGTCAAAATTCTGTCACTGTATTGAAAGATACGACAATAAGATTTCCGTGGTATTTGTTGCTGTATATATAGTATCGCATAGAAGCAGATTATAAAATTTCTGTATTGTAACGAAGGAATAACTCAATTGACTATAAATGCTTCTGAACTGCTTTTCTAAGAATTTAAATCCGCTTAAAAATGCATTGATTACATTTTCCAAAAAGGTTCTGACAAGTGGAGAAACTTGACACGCAGATTACACATAATACTACACAACGCAGCCTCAAAGTTTACACCCGCGTCGTTTCCGTTCCTTAACGAAAGTCATTTGGTACACATATCGTGTGTCATCAGGGTGATTGTCGTCGCACACGTGTTCACGGGCCACTTGAGCGCGCTGCAACTGCGCGAAAAACAGGAGGAGTTTACGTTGACAGAGGTTCAGCGACGAAAAGGAGATCTGATGCCTCCGATCCACATAATAGATGGAAAAAAGAGAAAGAAAAATAAAAGAAAACTCGCGTGGGCTGTTCATGCGCGCTCCTTTGCCTTATTTTCTCTTCTGAAGAATTTTTTCCCGCATGTGACCACCGGAAGTGATGCGTTGTGGTCGAAAAGTAGACGTCAAAAATCATCGCAATACATACTGAGATCAAAAAATTCCATCCTAAGTGTAAAAATTTAAAAAAATCAAAAAGTACCTATAGCAATAAATGCCGAAAAATTAAATTATTTCAATTTTCCTCATTTTAATGCAACTAATGCAACTATTCCTGCAAGTTGAAAAGGTTATATTAGCATACACTGAACCCCGATAATCCTCCGATATTTGCACACGAGGGATTTTTTGGTGCAAATTTCGGCCCATCTATAACAGAAAAAAATAACAAAATTCCTACAATATCAATAGTAAATTTAAATCCAACAGAAAAACGTACAAACGTACGTATAAATAGTACATTGTTCACCAAGGGAGCAAAAGAGGTCATTTCGACCGTGAAAAGTTTACGGCCCGAGCCGAAGGCGAGGGCAGGAATTCACGGTCAAAATAACCTCTTCTGCATCCCGAGGTAAACATACTATTTTTCGCTGTAGCGGGAGAAAATAGGGAGCAATGTTGCTCCCGGAAAAGAGGGAGCAAAAACCCTATTTACTCCCGCTATGACGAAAAGTCTATTGTGCACCTAGGGAGAAAAGTATACTATTCCAGCCCGTGTGGAGGATAATAGTATACATATAGTATTCTCCCTTGATGCACATGCACCTTTTCATTATGAGGCCATGGAAACATTTGATTTTTTTAGTCTCATCTGTTCAGGGGTTAAATATAACGAATTCTATTCCGGTTGACAGAACAAATGACACAACATTACATTGATTTGAATGGGAAAACAAAAGCGCATTTTTTCTGTCAGCCGGGATAGAATGAGTCACTTTTACCCCGCTATAAACAGGGTTAAAAAAGCAAACTTTCCATGTGTCTATGATGAAAAATAATTTTCTAACAATATATTGGTAATGAAAATAATAATTGATTTTCCAGCACTCCAGGAAAAATGATTTTCATATTTTAAAAAAATTGTCAATAATAATATGACACTAAATTTTTTAATTTTTCCTAAGTTTCAAATTTCTCGTTCAAAAAAATGACCAATCATTTTCCCCAAATAATCAATATACAACAGGCGCATCATGAAAAAATAAATTGGTTATAGAATCTATAGCTTGAATAGTGAAAGCGAGAGGTTAACATGTAAAGAAAAGAAGAATCGGTGGGTGCTAGTTGAGTTGTCGACCTGACACGCGCGTTCTCTCGTGCCCCTCCGTAGTTCGCTGGTCTCCCACCATGTAAATTCTCCATCTCCCCACCACCGCCTCAGTGGCGGGCTGCTGCGTCTTTCCCCGCGGTGAGGGCTGCATGAAGCCCGCACGCAGGACTCGCTCTTATTTTGAGTTTTCCTGTTCTCCCGTCGGCGTCTCCGCTGTACGCCCACCACAAAACGCACGCCTTGCTGCTTATGCCCGTGAACCCCTCTTGGCGTTCGTTGCTAGTGTCTCAGTACCGCCATACCCGTCAGAGGATAAACACCGTGTGACACGCGTTTGTCTGCATAACCTCAACGTGTTTGCCGCCGGTTTTGTGCGCTGGACTTTGTCTCAATTCGTAGAGATTTCCGCCAGTAATTCGGCCGTCAAAGCCGCGCTAATATTTGTCGTGTGAGTGTGCGCCATCTAGCATTTCTTTCTGTTGTGTGCGCGTTTGAGTGATGACGGTTATTGGTTAAAAAAGTTTTGTGAGGCACACAACGGACTGGGATATGCGGGCTCGCAACATCTGCAAATGGACATTGCAGGGCGATAGAGTAACCCCGTGATCGTCCACAGTGAGATAAAGACGAGATTGTTCGACATGCCAGAGAAGGAGGTAGCCTACCACCAGGAGGCCTTTTCCCTGCTGCCGCCTGCACCACCACCTCATCATCCCCACTCTGCCTTCCACGCGGCCTTTCACCCTCATGCACACCACGGGCCGCCCCCGCCGCCGTTTCATCCACATCATGGACCGCCTCCACCGCCTCATCCGGCCGTTGCTGCCGCTTGGGAGCATCATGCGGCCGCGGCCGCGGCTGCTGCTGCTGCTTTCCATGCTCCACCGCCTCATCCGTGAGTCTCATATTTTTCCTACACACTACATATACCTAATACCGATAATCCCAGGCCGCCAATGCGGAAACTCGACGGGATAAACGCGTTCACAGATGCTAAATCCTAAAACGACGTTGTCTAGTCGTTATAACCGTCGTCGGCAGAAGACGCACGACGTCGCATGCGATAATTCGTAGGGACAGGTCACACGGCTCGTGTGTTTCAACGTCGTAAAATCGCCTCAAGTTATTGCGTCGCTTTATTTATGTGTGTGACTAGATCGTCAGATTTATTTAGTAGACACATACATGCGCCTCGATTTACGGATTAAGTGAGTGTTTAATGACGCAGGTTATGTTTATTATTTTTTTTTTTCGTGTAGAATTATATGTATGACTCGACGAGTAAGAGTATAGTTGCCGGACGACGATGAGCGACGGCTGGCGAAAGTTTTAATCGTTAGAACTTCTTTTGTTCATTGTCTGTGTCTGCTATTCATCGTTGTATACCTCAAGGGATATTTTTGCCTGCTAAATTCTTGGTATTTCCGCTCGTCGTCGTCGTCGACGCGTTCAAGGGGCGGAAAAAATACTTGGAGAATTTTTTTTTTCTTCAGTTCGGGCCGTCTTCTACTGACAGAGAAACTATGTATACTATAATATTTTTATGTACTTTCACTGATTGCGTTGGGAATTTTTTTTAAGCGGTTTTATAGACGACTGCATCAGAGTGCTTACAGAGAAACAATCGCCAAGCGATTTTGCTCGTGGGTGGACAGAAGATGCTCGAGAATCCGGGAGACATTTTATGTGGGTATATATGTGACTCCGGGAATAGTCAAGCGACTATTTGTGTTTATTCTATTTGAACGTTGTGAGGCACGTTCGCGAATCTCGCTTTATTGCTTGGAGACAATTGAAGATGCGAACCTCCCTATCAGATCGACGGAAAATTCGCAGATGCACTTATATCTTCCTTGACTAAATAGAATTATACTGTTCAGGACTGTCTAGGCACTTTATTGAGACGTTAGAAATAATTTTAGTACCATTGGTATTTTTTTTTACGATCAAGAATAAAAATGACACCATATCATAAAGTTCTTTGTGCTAATACATAAGTCAAAAAATTTGTTTTGCCCATTTTTGGAACTTATGCAGACTATAGTTAAACAAAGATTCTTAGTAATTTAATGTTTCAACTAGTTTTTTTTTATTTTTAAAAATGCAAAGTTCGTATATTAAAAACATATTGATTTTTTATTACTCCTAAAACATTCTAAACTAAAATTTATGTCTCAAACTCCCGTTTTACACCAATAGTAATACTGTTAGAAATAAAAATTTGTTGGAGGGAAGAAGAAAAAAACTAAAATTCTGATAATTTCAATATTTCCGCAGATAAGGTGTTTTATCGTACATAATAGGGTGGTACAAAAAAACCGACTAAGGTAAATGTATCTAATTACGGCCTACTGTTTTTATGTTTGAGAACTATAACGAAATGACCTTGAGAATATGAAGAATTTCCAGAATAATTGGCAAATAATCCTAAAATTGATGCTTCAGTAAATCCACAGTGATATCAAATTTTTTATGACTTTACGAAAATCTGCCCATGTCGTTGTAGTTACACTTTTGACCACACTGCTTCGAATATCGTTCGACAGTCAACTGACAATTAAAGTCATTTGTAGTACTAATAAATATACACATTCTGACTCATGAACAGGAGTTATCGGTGAAATGCATTCCAAAATTTGGTTAAAATTCTGTTTTTGTTGTAAAACTTGATTTTTTTTAATTTCAATGGTTTAAAGCAAAATAGCACGGAATAACGTATACTTGACCGTAATTGGATGCGTTTATCGTATTTTGGTTTTTCGGGTCTGGTATTAAAAAATCATAGTTCATCATGTTTTAAGAAGTCCTCAAAAAAATCAACCCGATACAAGTATTTTTAAAGTTTGCTCATGAATGTTGAAATCTGTAGAAACGGCTAAAATGTATGTATATAAAACTGGCAGTGCAAATCGAGCAGAATAGAATAAATGATATACCATAATTTGCCGCTTATTAGTTGCTATTTAGTTGCGAAGAAATTAATTTTGTCGCTAATAAATATGTTTTCTTCGCAACTAAATAACAACTAATAAGCGGCAAATTATGGTATATCATTTATTCTATTCTGCTCGATTTGCACTGCCAGTTTTATATACATCTAAAATGTGATTGTAAACAATTTTTTTCTGTACTACCTTCGGTAACTATTAACTTTAAAACATTTGGTTATATTTCCTTCATTTTGAAATCAGAGAAAAATAAAGTATTAATGTTATGGAGAGGTCGTTCGAGATCATTGTAAGTCGAAAACTTAAAAAATTCATAAGTGACCCCAAAAATTAATATTGCAAACTGAAACTTTGTAGAGCTTTTTAAAATAATATGTAAAAAAAAATTTTCTATATCCGACGACAGGATAAAAAAATTTCTATACAGTCACATTTTGACCATTTTTTCAGATTTCAAAATTTTTGAGCGACCTTAAAAAAAAGCTTGTATCAGACATAATTTTTAAGAGGTTTTTTAAAACCTGCTTTTTTTGATACGAGATCCAAAAAATAAAAATACTCCGTTTTTTTTTTTGCGCCACCCTATAGTGCATATATTTATATTTGATGGTTGCATAAGCACGAATGAAAAATACACTGGAACGAAATCTGATAGTAAAAAAAGTGTGTTTGGACAATTCAAGCCAAACAAATGAATTCGTTTGCGCGGGCACTCAATATAACGAAAGAGAAGAAAGGTCTTTATAAGGGATGTGACGGATTAAGGTGTGCGGGGGAAAGGGGAGGAAAAAGAATCTGGGCCCCAGAACAACGCAAACATCCGTGGAAATAATAAGAAGATAAATATTAAAAGTTGCGAAGGGGATATCCAAGCAAGAGAATCATGAAGAGCTACCGTCGTGGTCAATCTCCCCCTTGTGCTTTGCCGTGATATCATCGCTCTCTCACCTTCCACGCGAATAGAAAGCTCACAGGCGTTTTGCGCGCGCGCGTTTACATTATATACACCCTGGCGGGCCAAGCAGTCTTCTATTATACGCGCCGTGTGTATTATACGTGCACATAGTCCCTGGCGATACGATCCGGGCATTGCGATTTATCATCAGCCCGCGCTGCCGCGTCCATTGATAAATTCCACGCATTCATAACGCTTGCACCCGCATATATGTGCACTCGTGCATGCTCCTTCAGTTCATGTAGGATGCGACACGTGATACTCTCGGTACAAGTGATATGTCGCGGGGCATAGAGCTCCCTTTACAGGAAAAAAAAAACTTTCATTAATGCCTCGGGTGGCATTATTGCAAACTTTCAACCATAAAGATATCTTGGAAATTTTTTTTTAATGAATTTTAATGTAAAGATAAATAGTTTTTTGCAATAAAAAAATTTATGCCTGAAACATTTTGTTTTGTTTTGTTTTTTTTTTTTTCATTTAGATTTTATCAGACTAATGAGACAATTAGCTGATAAAGCGTACTCGTTGATAAAGCACTTCATTTTAAATCATCCCCGAGGGAGTAAATTAAAATGTCTGAGGCTGAATAGTGTGAGCCATGCACGCGTTTAATGCCATATACAACCATATGTCACTTCATCATTGCAAACAGAGTGTGTTAAAGCCTGTTTGTGAGGTTGTTGAATATATCTCGTGCAACGAAACAAGTAAATCTTCCTAAATTATATAACCCAGGTTGAAAAACTCGAGGACGTTTGTTAAATTTCTTAGAAAAAGCCGCAGTAAAATTTCAAAGAGGATACAAGTGAAAGCGTGATGAGTTTATTTTCGGGAAAATTCGTGGAAAATCTCTGGACCATTATTGTTTTATGGGAGCTAGGGCGTGTATTTTTTAAGATGATTGCACACACATGTTAAAAAAAATTTTCCTATCGTTGTAAATATGCTTTCGTTGATTAGACTTGTGTTTTTAGTGAGTGATTGAACGTATTGCGTGTACACGTGAATGAAAATTGCTGATGGAATAATATTATACGTTGCATAAAGCCTCATAAAGTGACTACTTGTCCAAACAAACCCACGTTGGCAGTTGTTATGGCGTCCGGAATTTACTGAGGAATATCTCAGAAGACGCGGCCAAGAGGTGCACACAGTGTACATAAGTAGAGAAGTTGGCTCAAGAGAGAATCATCGCATCACAGCCATCATCATGATTGCGTCTTTGGGTTTCCTGCTTGCTTGTTGTTGATGAACGTGCAGGCAACTGGAACGATGTATGGGCTTAAATTGCTTCGCGGTAATAATTGGAACATTGCTGATGCTAGCAATACAGGGTGATGAACCCGTTAATTAGCCAGAAAAAAGCCAGAAAATTCTTACGTAAGAATTTATTAGCCGTGTGATGATGCAGTGTACGATTGGTCACCAACTGATAATTTTTTTAGGTTCTATAGGATATCCAACTAATCCTTAGGGTTTTAGTGGCATGAGGTTTTGCTATTATTGAACTTTGACTGATTTACGTCCCAATACTTAAGCATTAGTGCTATCAACTTGACGAAAGAAAAATTTTCCCGGAAAAACTTTATTTTTGAGCATTTTGAAGCAAAATTTGAATATTTTCAACCTTAAAATAAAATAAAATATTATTTAAACATTTATTATAGTTAAAAATTAATTTTTTTCAATCGCGGGTTTTTTTTTACATTGTTTGATGCATTTTTATCACTTTTAATTAAAATATCTGTAAATCACGATTTTTTTACTAATAAAAGTAGAAAATTAATTTTTTTAAAAATTTATTTCTCCGAAATGACCGAACAATAAATTTTGAAATTCTACAGGGTGAATCTAAATGTCCTAAAGAATTATTCTGCAAATTGTTTTAAATTTTCATTTTGACTTCTCGCCACTACAATTTCAATGTAGACTCTACTCGGGTCATTTTTACAAGTCACAACAACTTAAAATTTAATCCAATAATTTCTATTTTATTTGCTATTTATCGCGACTTGAAAAAATTCTGATAATTTTTCCATTGCTTGAGGCATTCAATTAATCCACCCCTATAGATTGCTTTAGAAATTTTCGCAAGATCTAAATAATTTAACTGCATAATTAAAATTGTTGTTCTAGACCTAATACGTCTTGATTCTAAAAGATTTTGGATTTTTCAGTCCATTTGCCGGACAGATCATTATAGTGTTGTTTATTTTGCCAACGACTAACCGACAAAACAGGCCGTTTATATATATTTCGTTAAAGCCGCGTGTTTTATGATTTTCTAACTTAAAGGGTCCCAATATACCGCCAAGAGTCATCAAAATTAGGCATGGTCATTTTTCGTCTGAATGTAGAGACTGTATATTTATTATTTTTCTTTTTCCTTCATTATTCAACAGGTGATGAAAAGTATAGAAACAAATAAAAATGGCTTTTTTTCCGCCAATTATTATCTAAATTGTTTTTCCGATTTTTTACTTAACAACTCGCGACGTTTGTCCACTTTGGATTTCTTGGAAATGCCATAAAAATAACTACTTTATTAGTGTATATTGGTGAGAAGCCTGTACTTCCGAATACCCAATGGTGCCGCGCTAATGACGTTTAATAACAACTATCTGATGCAAAAAAAAAACATGAAAAAATCCAAAAAGGATTTGAAATTTTTTTCAATGTTTTTCTTTATTGTCCTTCGACTTTTCTCAATACGTTCTGATTTTTTTTTTCACAACTTTCAAGGCTATGGTAGACCATGTGTTTTTTCTTCTTTTTCCCTTTCACTTCAGTCGTCGATCGTTTTCTTTCTTTTCTGTCTCATCGTGAAAACCATTGAAAGAAATTGGAGTACGGTCAATTGAATACTGAATACCTTCTTCAAGTGATGACGAATAGCAGACACCGATAATCTTCTTTTCTCTTCCCAAACACACACAGATATCTATCTCTTTATGTGTACATATGCACACTTGGGCCCATGACTAAGTCAACGGTTCGCTTGATGACTCTGTAAACGTCAAATAGTAAAAACACTTAAAAAAAGTGGCTTGTAAGCTCTTTAGGCGAGATTTTACCAACAAGATCGGACTTGCCTCGTCGGATCCTATATGTGGCATATAGTAGAAGAGCGAAAAAACGTATCTGGAATCCTTGCTGAGCGCTTGGGCGTGCATCCGATTATCTTTTGGTAACTCAATCTCTCTTCGAAAGTCCCCCTCGCGTCCTCCCGCACCTTTGTATTCAGATATTGTTGCTCAGTGTTGTGGAAAAAGACCCTTATAAAGGGTTATGAATTCGAAATTTTAACGATTCAAGATAATTCAAAAATAAAAATCATTGAAAATTCTGTTTTATCGACATATTCATGAGAAAAATTTAATTCCAAGAGCAACATTAAAATACAATAATAGTTTATTAAAAATCAACCTTAATAATAATATCACTAAAAGAATTTTTTTTATTTTTTTACAGATAATATTTTTAAAAATTCTGCTATATCAGCAGTCGATAAAAAACAATTATTTCAATCAATAAAGGCTTCGAAATTCGAGATTTTCGGAGATATAGTTGGACTTTAAGTGATCATGATTTTTTTAAAATGGGGAAAAAATTAAATTTTTTTTTATTAAAAATTCAATAAGATAACTGCAAATGATTTGAAGAGTGAAGATAAAAGTTTTATTAGCATTACACATGAGATTTATCAATTTGATGCGTGAAACAAGTTGTCAGCGTCATATGTGGGCATTGATATCCAATACTGTATATTATTTATAGTGAAACAAAACTAGTCATGCCTGTCAATATAAATAACCATTATTGCTCAGAGATTTTACCAGCATATATCCAAAACTTGCCTAACATGTATATTATTATTTAAAATATATCTGTATATAGGCCTTAGATATGGTGCGAGAAACTCATCTCACAGCAGGGAGCGGCAACTTCATGTCTGCAGGATTTTTTTTTATGTCAAGTATGAAAAGTTGATTGTGAAGTCTTGTGTATTGCATCTTGTTTTCGTTCGTTTGTTAGAGAGTATTATTTCCATTTTTTTTACATAATTTATCGTACAATTTAGTAAGTTATATAATTACCAGTATTTAATTATTTAGACAAAGTTATGGATATATTTTTGTTTGGATCGTTGCAGATATTGGAGACTATGCACATATACTTGTGGCTTTATATTAGGCAGACATTGCGGATGTGGGAGTCTCTGTTTCTCTCGATGCCCTTTTATTTCTCCACAGTAGACTTGACCCTAAGACCCAAGAACGGCACACGATTCGAGGGGCCCCGACGATGAAGTTTGCAAGGAGTAGCGCACGAGCGAGTCCACCATCACGATCATGCATCATCGAGCTGGACAGCGATTCTCCCTTTCTCCTTGCCTTCAGTTCACTCTTTGCCCTCTACGCGCCGCCTCCATCGCGATCTTCCAGCATATGGGCCCTTTGTGTATCCGCGAGCCCTTTGCATCGACCTCTTACTCCATCTCTCAGTTCTCATGCTTCGCTCGGGCTAATCTATAGGCCTTCCATGGAATCTTTTTTTTAAACTTCTAAAAAGTATTTTTTAAATCAATGAAATAAGTAAAATTTTGAAAAATCTACTTTATTTGTCCTTTATTTACGGTTACATGATTAAACCGCTGAAAAACTCAGGACAAAATAATTAGATCAAAATGACCAATGCAAAAAAACAACTGTAAAATAAGCAACCGACCTTTAACAAGAAAAAATCAGTTTTATCGTCCAGCTTAATTAATTTTTGATATCGATTAAAATGTCTTCGATTATTTTGTCTAGGTTGTACTGACCGAAAAATTTTTTTATTTACAGTTCTTTATCCGTATTAATTTTTTTTTATGTTTTGAAGCGAAATAATAATTGAATATTTAAAGCGAATATTCATTAATGATTGAATATTGAACTCAATTTAGAGCCCTGGTTCCAGACAATCAGTCTGATTTTCTTCGATTTTTCGGATCATTGGAAACTCTCCTATAATACCCATCTTATCCCAAAAATTCTCACTATGTTCTACTGTGCATGTCTGCAGCCAAAAACGCGATCGACAGTTCCACATTCTGTATACCAGTGGCATGCACAAACACCTCCTGAAAAAATTGCTTAAAATTTCTTCAAGTGATATTTTCAATATTCAGAATAAACCTCATATTTGATTATTGCTAATAAGACGTTATAAGATTGTTATTTTGAATATTTCTGAAGGAAAATAAAATTTAGTGTATATATCATGTATCGTTATGAAAGATAATGAATCATCAAATTGTTTCGGACGTTCCCAAGTAATTTTCTGTTATTTAAGCCATTACATTAGACCATAAATTTCATCTCAACTCCTATAATCCTATAAATGCAGCTCCAAGCGAAGACATATATATGCTTTTATTTATTTTCTTGAAGTAAATAATATTTAAAATTTATACTAATCCCAATGCTTGGGGGATAGTTAAATAGTTTAAACGTTGGACGATAATTTTTTTTAACGATTCAACTTGTCTATTTACGAATACATGTATTTATACACACGCACATACATTAAACTTTGTAGTCAGCCGGAAAGAAGAAATATCTTGTGGATAGGATCATCACGATTGGATGCTGCTGTTCAAGGATAATTTAGTAATTATAGCCAGATGCTTGCCTTAAGGGCACAAAACTCTTCTCTCTTCCTTACTTATACATATTATTCATATATATGCTTTATAATTTGTCCTCTCACACACACAAGTGCACAGTGTATATTCATTTCTTCAGTTTTTTCTCACTTTCGCCCGCACTTGTGATGATCGCAGCTCTCGGGTCATCCTAAACGGCTTTCATTCGTCGTTTTCGTATATATAGTTTCCTATTACATTTTTCTAAAAACATATGCCGCACGAGACAGACACGTGTTAGCCGCCCTAACAATGATAAATCGTTGACAAACGAGTAGGTATATTCCTTATTAATATATAGAAAAAATGTTCTTCCGCTGATATCACATGAAAAATATTTTAATTCGAAATATTTTTAGTTTATTTTGACAGATTTACACATCATGTAGTTTACAGTTTCTTATATATATGTTAGATCGTTGAAATAGCTCCAATCTTACTCATTAAATTATAACCCCTCGTATACTTCATGCTCTAAATGGAATTGAAATATTTCAGTGTAACAAATTTTACGTGCCATCTCAAATTGCTTTATATATATATCTCGTTGTGGAGGATTACGAGATTTCTAGCGACGACGCGCGTTATGCACCCGAACACACGATGAACAGGCGTGGTTTTTGAGCATTAGCATTAACGCCAGCGTCCAAAAGAGGGCATTAATCAGGATTAAACGGTCCACTCTTGACTGGTCGCGGCGTGCAAGAGCAAAAGAGGCAAGATGCGAGAAGCGAAAAGATTTTTTCGGCGTGCTGAACACATCACCTCTACCAAAATTCTCTTCCTCTTTCAGTTTTTTCCATCTTCGTCGTTTGCTCGCTTTTTTTCATTATGGTCTTCATTCTCTGGAACAATTCTTTTCAAATCCTTTTCTTTTTTATCTTGACTCTCTTCGCGGACGTTCATTTGTCAAAGTGGCCACCGTTGTGTCTACTTGTGTGAGAATCTTCTTTCATCGGCATCATGGTTGCCGCCGCCATCCAAATGGTTACATAGCCCAACTATAACTCAAAAGCTTTTTCACGTGTTTGAAGCAAGTGAAAATACGTTGAGAATTGTGTTTAATTGGTATTATCACTTGGTTTTTATTGTGTAAATTATGAGAACCTCGGCTTAAAAAACGTCGCTGATGTATGAATTCTTTGTTTTAATTGATAGAGTTGATGGGGCGAGCATTGACATTCTACAGATTGTATTTGCCTGTGTATGTGTGTCGCAGCTGTAGGCATATTCAATGAGACCACTGTTGGCGCGTGAGTTCATTGATATCCCTCAATTAATATGTGAAAAATAACTCTCGGTAATTCCTTTGGCGCATATATATATAGTGTCTGCTCGACATCTCTTTCAAGATTAGAAATTAATGTTTTGTTTTATTATTAAATATGATTAATCTTAAAATGACGCTTTAAATGCACATCTTTCATGATCAATCGTCCTAGACCTTTATATAGAGGAATGCGGGGCGAAATGGGGTAGGTACTTGAGCCAATAGTGATTTTTTAGAATCCAAAAGTATAAAAATGGAGTACAATCCAAAAAGAACAAAAATTACAGAAATAGTTTTACCGTTGCCGATAAAATACTGTTTTACTGATATCAAATTTCAGTAAAAGCTCGCCTGACAGTATAAATAAATAAAGTTTGATTGTATAAAAATTCAATGGCAGTTGGCGCGATCATAAAGAAAAAAAATTTTACTAGTTTTTTCAGGTAGCCCATTTTGCCCCGCATTCCTCTACATTCAGTTGTGTACATTCAGAATTTGAAAATGTGCCTTTAAAGTCGTATAATTAAAATTTGATATTAATGCGCATGTAATAAGAATTATAAAAGATATTTATACATTTTTTTAGAAGATAGTTTGAGTTTTTTTTAATTCGTGATATGTATACATATATAATAGTAGGCGAAAGGGGTTGATTTATATGATGTGTTATGGATGTATCTCTTTTGAAAGTGTCGATATCATTAGAATTTCTGCGATAAATGCACGGATAAGAAATGTTGAAATGAGAGTGGCGGTAATTTCTCGCGCATTTTCCCCCAGGGAGTCAAACAATTATCGTTGCTTGCTGACAGCCCGCGGTGAGCCAAAGTAAGAATCACTCGCGCTCGTAGTCAGCGGCACCTTGAATCGCATCAAGCAAATATGGCGGCTCTCAATCGCGTTCTCCTCGAGAATCTCGATGAAGCCTGTCACGACGGGGTGTCTATTAATTTTCTTTTCACCTTCCGTTGCTCTCCTTATACACATTGCCTCATTTTTTATCCGAGTTACAGCACTGCAAATTATCCTTCTTGGTGTGCCAATTATCAAATCAAATATACCTTATATTGAAAATACAATCAAAATTATACAGTATTACAAATTTTTTACAAGTTTAAATATAAATAAGTGCTCGTATTTCTAGGTTACAGTTTTTCAATATGATTTCAATGGAGTTCAAAATAAAAAATCAATCAAAATTAAAAAAAAAAAATCGGAATTGCATTAAAAAAATTAATTTCTAAATAGAATGATGTTTTGGGTCTATTTGGGAATGTAATTTGAGTTTTTTTTTAATGTGATGAAACCAGCGATGTGAAATTTCTACGAATACACCGTGAAAATGATGGAATCTATCGATATATAACAAATTTGATCGTTTTCCGACCGTAGCAAAGTCAATTTTAAAGAATGTAACCTTAATTTTCTTTCTCTCGCGGCTTTTCACCCGCTACCTTTAGTCTTTTATCATCTCACACTCTCTTCCAATATATAACATTCGCAATAATTTTGTCTCTCTCTCCCCGCATGGTGCATTTATCTCACGGAATGAATCGTCGGTGATATTTTACCGTCGAAAGTCGACGCCCGGCTCCGGTTACGCTCCCTCAGTACGATATATTTCATTTGCATTGCCTTGGCAATATGGCGGCCCTCTGATGCCGTTCATACTTGTTGGCAGACTTTTTTTCGCGTTTGAACACCTCATATCTTTGAAATGTTACTTACCAATAAAACGGATAGTAAACACGACAAAAACCTCGACGCGATAATTTTTTATTCTCTTGGAGAGAGACAAGTTGACAAGCAAAAGTACAAAAAGGATATCGTGACAGGTGAGAGAGAGATATATCAAAGAAGTTCAAAATAAAATGGCAGGGTGTGGTGTGGTGATGACGACATTGAAGCGGAAGACGAGAAATTTGCGCTTGCAAACCTTCCAATTATACCGAAGCGAAACAGGTTTCCCTTCGTGAGGAATGTACACATAATTTCCCGACATGGTGCCAATAAAGGAGCCCGGTGCGATTTTATAAGCGTGTCCTTTTTAGCGCCTTCATCTCCCGACAGATGCCCACTGCAGATATACCACATAAACATTAAACACAAGACATTTATACATATACAAACGTTGCAGAATGACAACACACAAGTGAAAAGCCTCCTATAGGCTATTTACACTCACTGTTCATGTGCTACACGCTGAGAAAATCCATGGCTCTGATGCAGGGGTTATAGAACCGGGAATCCCACGAGTTTATGGCGCCCTCGCGCGCTTTTATTGGACACTGCACACCGTTCGTATAATGGCGTCTGGAATCCAGATCCCGATTAGGTGCACTCGGCTGCAGTCTTCTGCAACTTCTTATATTCCTATACATTACTTTCTAGCTCTGACTAATGTTTTTTAGATTGAGCTATCAGCATTAAACTCGCTTAAAAACTTTTATTTCTTTATATATCCAGCATTAAATTTATTTTAAATTAAAAAATAGATGTCTAACTATTTCACTTTATATTGATATTTAACTTTTTAATGTGTCAATTCCAACTTTAAAACGTCCTTTTACCCAGAAACGTTGTCATGCGGATTTCACTAAATACGTTAGGTTAATGTCTAATACCATTTCTAAGTCTCAGATTAGGTATTGGATGCTTCAAAACTTGTTCAACTAATCTGTTGAATATTTAATGTGCCTATACTTACAAAACATTGACATTGATATAGACATTTCAATATCAAATAATAAAAACGACTTTAAAAAGAAGAAGAAGAAGAAGAAAAAGAATGTCAATTAAATTTTGTGAAAACAATTTAGAAATTGAGTTATTTTGAAATAAACTAAAGACATAAGATTGAATTTCATTCCAAGTATTTAAAACCCGTAAATTGTTCAAGAATCTTGGAGTAGCACACTATTAACGTCACCCTAAAGTGTCGGGAACGTCATCCTATTTGGTAGTAAGTTGAATTCTGATGTAACTACAATACATACTTTGCCACATTGTTTCATCAGAATAATTGAAATTAGTACTACGCTTGTTTTGGTATTTTCTTCGACAGAAACGAAATTCCAATTGGAATTGGCATTTCTGTTGGTCAATGCAAGCATATAATGACACGGATTGACGTGGCTGATGATAAAATTTTGTATTGTTAGTGAAATTGGGAGAGAAATTGAATACGATTAGTGAATCTGGCAGCATTATTATGTGTGGTGTCACGTGAGGTAAACGACACGCAGGAAGACATGAGGATTATACTTGGTCACGTGTGAAAGGTGTTGAGTAAAGCGTTTACGAACGAACCTCCTCGTTTGCGTGTGTATATATGTTTGTTCGCTCAATTCGTATATATAATAAAGACGCGTTTGGCCCGATCCACGCGAGCATCTGACGCTGTCCTCGTGTTCCTTCTTGGTTGTCTCGTGTTCCTCAATCGATTCTGTCTCAGTCATGCGCACAGTGGCCTCTCTGGTGTCTCGATCGTCGTGCTGGGCATCTGAAGTATTTTTGAACCGGTCCACACCGGGAGACTGCAGGACCCATGCACTTATACACACCAGACCCTTCCACTTATTTTTGCTGCCACGATAAAAATCCCAATTTAATCTCTCTTTTGGTACTTAAACAATCAAGAAATAAAATCAAGCTTTTACTTTGCAAGTTATATGAGCAATAAAAGAAAAGTCATTAGAGAATTGCTGTGATAAATATAAATTATGATCTGAGCAATGGTTCTTGATGATGTATCTTGCAGTGCGCATCATCAGAAAATCGCTGTATGTCTTTCGCTTCGAGAATTTACAGCTATAACCGGCATTCAGGTGTACATGCTTTTATATCTCAATTTAAGCTATACATTTTTATAAAACCCACACGTCCAATTACAGATATCTCCCGATGGTTATAAATATGGATGAGTTTTCGCGTCACCTTCTGCGTTAAGATCCTAAAAAAACTGTTTATGAACTACTGGATATAAATGAAATTATTATCCACTTTCTGTTTTATTCTTACAGATTTAATTTATATTTTTTCATCTAGTGCACGAGCATTTTACCATCTAAATCTGTTGATCAATTGTCGAGGAAAAGTAAACTTTAGTCTGCGTTTTGAAGTCCTTTTTTTCTTTTTGCTGTGTGAATCTAGGTCTTGAGTTTTTTGTAATATGAGACTTCATTCAGCTGATATACATCTATTAAGGTTCCTGTTAAGATTCTTAGTTTTGTAATATGAGGATTAATTTAGATGGTATACATCTATTATCACTTGTGTATACACTCTTACGCTTTCTTTTTTTCGTTCAGGATGCATACCGGAAATGTTAATAGATTGACAGGTCACTGAATTTAAAATATTATAGGAAAAAAATTCCGCATCGATTGAAAAAAAAATTCAATGCCTGTATCAGGGATAATTTTTTGTTAATTTAACTGTAGGAAAGATTGATAGAGTTTAAAAAAACAATTTTTCTAAATCTTCAGAATGTGCTTAATTTTTTATCACACGAAATTGTGGTCAATTCGGGGTCGTTAACGAGATATAACGAGATATAAATTATTAAAAATTGTTATTTCGGGAAGTGGATAAATGTGGCCATGGCACGAATACTAAAATAGTCAAAATCACTCTAGATTTTTCACCGTCTACAAAAATAAAAGTCTTCCAGTTGTGAAATACCTAGTAAAAAGTCTTAAAAACCGAGATCTTATCGCATAAAGCAATTACGTTACTTGAAATAAAAGCGAATTCTACAGACATGCACTGACCGAATAGTCCAGTACGTCATGCATTCTAAGGTTTAAGGTCATTTGGAATGTGCTAAAAAATAAAAATAATTTTTTTCCACAAACTTAACAGTTTATCATGCTTAAGGAGCCCTATAAGTACTGAATATTTTGGTTGGTTGGATATTTTATTTTAATTGTGGTATTTGATGTGTTACAGTGAAAAGTGTTGCCAGTTAGTTTCGAATATTAAATTTTTTTGAATTATACACTATTCAATATGAATTATCATCGCAGAATCTTACGAATTAAGCAGACTTTATAAAAGGCGCGGAGACAGCCCTGGCTAAGCACCAACAAGATGCTTATTAAGAACTTCCAACGGTCAATTTGGTATGTTTAATTCTCAAATCAGCGTGCATGTGTCTGTATGTGTGTAGATATTTCAAGGTTTTTTATTCATCCATTGCTGGGAACACGATGGTAGCAATGGAGACTCTGGTTTCTGATTAATCGATTGATATTAAGAGGAACGGACAAAACATATCCCCTTGAATTTTTTTCCGCCATCTCAGTGTGGTTTTTATTCGGAAATTGGATAGAGTATAAGAATAAGTAATTTTTGTTCTATGGATTAAGGTGTTGCTAGAGAATTTTAATCATTCAATACGACGTTTCAGATATTTTTTCGATCTCAGTTCTTTTGTAAATACCTTTCAATACATGGTCTTTTCGTTATATATTCATCAAATCCGGTTTTAAATCATGTTACTACACGACCGTTAAAGTAAAAAAATGCATATTAATACATTCATCAAGCGTATATTAAGTTAAATAATAAAATCATTACAATTTATCCATTTTTATGACAGTTCTTAAATTACTTTTATTACTTTCGATGACATTTTTGTTAACTATTATAAAAACATACTCAGAAAGTATTATACCACTTTTTTTTAGCAAAACACACACATCAGAATAATTTTTTTCTTTCTTCCATCAATTCAATTGTTTGATTTTCATGATTTTTCAGAAAATGGTGAGTTGAACAATGCCAATCTGAAAGTGAAAGGGTTATTTACTCTATCGAAAATGGATATATTCAAGTCACAAAGAATCACGAAAGCAACATGTTGTTGTACAGATTACTTGGATAAATAGGTGTATAGATATATATTGTCGATCATAGATATGCATTTATGGGCATGCATTAATATATTCATGTTGATAGGTGTATCGTTATATAACTTTGTCGTTGAGTTCCTAGTAAGAATATAGTGTAAGCTAGGTCTGGTATGTATATAATGTGATACAAAGGAGGCGTGCGACGATCAAGTTGCAGATGAATTATTGAACGCCGGCGTTGATCAAAAGCCACCGCCGCGCAGACGACAGCCAACGTGCTCTAGAGGCACGTGCACTTCCACCAATCAACATTCGTCGGACAGAAATTTTTTTTTATCTATTTAGAGAAAACAAAAAAAATTAATTCAAGCCTCTAAATTCTCTATAAAATGAAAATAAAAATAAGTGTAAAAAACACTCCCTCCTTTTCTATTATGGTTCTTATAGAATTTTTTTGTTCAACAACTCTATAAAGAATTAAAAAAATTCTGTGAAAATCATCCGACTATACTTTGATGGATATTTATGAGAAAAAACGAGGGAGAAATCGCAGAGCGTCTCAGCTGCTGTATACGTACAGAAGATGATGTTTTTCTCATTCCCGTTCTCATCCATCTTTTCCCTCGTGTGCTGAATATAATTGCGAGGACGAGGTTTGGACGAAAAAGCCAGAGTAGTTTGGCGTCGCGGTGGCTTTAACGATCATAATCGCTGTACGCATACGAGTACATTGTATACCTACGTATAAACACAGGAGACAAAAAACACAGTCGAACCTCGCTAAAAGATAGTTCTTGGGACGAGCATATCACTTTCTTTACCATCTCTACCTACGTTCCTTTCCCTCTGATGAAGAATATAATTTGCTATAAGTCCCTGCTATGAGCAGGTGCACATCTTCATGCGCTAACCTTCCAGGAATCATCACAGCTTAGAAATCGGTTCACAAATGAGATTAATTCAAGCCAAGTTAGTCGTAAAATCCGATACATCATCATTCAAACAGCGCGCGCAGTAACTGACAGTTGGTTGGGTACTTTCTAAGATTGTGGTGGGGATGGAAGCATGACGTGTGCCTTGCGGACTCGATGAAATAAAGTCGTTCGTTTTTAATGTCTCAATGCAAAGCAAAATATGAACTGAAAAATATTATACATATGTTATTTAGTAATATTTTGATATTCGACTTATTAATTTATTTACAATATAGTTGCTGGGGGTTAGATATTTTTTGTTTTAAATACTTAGATTATAAAATATTATTTTCATCAACTGCGAATTATGAGAGGAAGCTCAAAGTTGCTCATTGCAGTTTGAGTTTACACTGTATTTTAGGGCTTTTCCCTTAGAAAAGTGTCTCTGAGAGATGTTCAATTGTTGTCTCCGGACATTTCTCTCTCGTTGCAGTACATTTTGCACAGTCTCCATCTCGCTTGTGTGGCAAACGACTGTGGCAAGTGAGCAACAGGTGGTATTATCCGTGCCACCGGCGCAATCGAGTCTCGAGGGGCATCGCGCGTCGTTAACGCGCCTCAGAGGGGGCATAATATCCCCTCGTCGTAGCATTCTCCCCTTCAGTATACATACGAGTCAAGTGCATGCGCGACAGGTGTTGCCAATAATATCCCTACTATTTTCACTCCCCTTGCTCATCGTTTTTGAAATCACGCAAACAAATATAAAACGATTATACCATCACCTGTAAATAAGGGTATTTTCTTTAAGTATCCGTATCAACATATCGATTTATATCTGCAATTATTTCTTTTTTTCCCCCCCCCCTTTCATAATTTAATTTAAAAAAACAAACGAGAACAGCTTAAATACATCACCTCTTTAATTTATTGTTCGTTTAGGAGGAGTTAATTTTTTTGATAAGAAGTCAAACTGGAATTAATTTTCATTCTTCGAAATAATTTGACTTGATTGTTAATTTCATAGAACAAAAAAAGAAATTAATGAAATCGTTAATTGTTGATTAAAAAATAAAACGTGTCTAACCATCATCATAAGTGATGACTTTCAAATAGATATAGAGGGGGTGTCGGTTGTTGTTGAGGGTCGCTAATTAAACGTCAAAAGAAACAATTGAGAGACTTGGCCCTTTGACGATAAATTTATAAGAGAGTGAGAGAGAAGAAATATTTGTGAGACGCGATACGCCCCGGGGGTTCGACGCCCTTTTCTCCTGCTCTTCAACCCACCCTCTTGCATCAAAGTGCCTCAAAACTTTTTTTTAAAAAGTCACTCGATGATTATTAATCACCGATCTCTATATATACTTATCTGTCCTTGTGTATCTGTCGAAATAGCTCGAGCGAGTACTACATTATCGATCATGATGTATCGTGTAATTAATTATAATTTTGACCTTGCGAGGTTTATCAAGAAACACAATCGTTCCTCGCATGATGTTTATTCCGGATGGTTTTTCGGACTCTCTCTTGATAGAGGGAGAGTTTTTGCTCATGCGAATGATTGAGCACCACTGTCTGTAATTATGACATCTAATTAGCTTTTTAGTGGCCACGCTGGACCTCTCGAGCGAGACAAGTTTGCTTTTTGTTTGGCAACCGATTTTCTCTCTCTTCAATTCTGCCTTTTTTACGTTTTTTTCAGCCATTCCCATCATACTCTACACCATCCGGCTCGAGTAATTTCTCTTGATGCTCTTTCTACACTTCTCAAATAAACGTTTCCATCGTGCAATCTTGGAAGATCATTCGCAGCCGAGAGAGCCAAGGAACAAATTGAATTAAAGCGAGCGTAAAGTCCATCTGTGTCATTGTCAGGTGGTGGATTAGACTCAAATTTCCGAGACTGAACTGCGTGACGAAATGGTCATAATTCATCGTTTTTTTTGTTATGTTCCAAGAAAATCTTTTGACACAAAGTTGAATTTGCGTTTGGACATCAGGAATAAAATTTGCGTTTTTTAATGAACGAAAATGATTTTTCTTCATTTTTTCCGTCGGACAACAGAAAAAGACTTCTTCTCAAGGATTAGCATTTCACCATGCACAGTCTTTCTCGTTATAGGATGTGGTATGGTAGCCTCTGAGAGACGTCATTAGGGCACGCCACGTGAAGTCCAGAGCAGACTGAAGGAGATCGAGATGATGATAAAGGTCCGCTGAGAACTCTGCACAGTTTCCTTTTCGAACTCTGGAACTTGGATGAGAATGGGGCTAAAACGAAGACCGATTGAGCTGTAGCTGATGCTCCTTGCTGTTCTGTCCAAGGCCCAATGTCTTGATACGCTTCCTTTGTCATTCTCTGCATTCATTATCAACATTCAAATTTAGATTCTAGGATTTAGGACTGGAAAACGTATCCTTAAAAAACACTTTAGCGAACCGAAATGACGGGGGAATATGACGAAAATGGATGACAAAAAAGGGTAAAGTTGAAATATTAAAAGTTTTTATTAGTAAAAACTAATTTTCATCTAAAACCGGATTTTTTTCACCCTCTAAGTAGAATATAGTGTGTTAAAACTTTGGAATTTTAGTTAGATATATTTAAAATAGTCGATTTTTAATGTGTAACGTTTAGGAAAAAATAATTATGTAATGACGATCAGATGTGCAAATTCGCACTCTCGGCCTCGTTGAGATTGGATCCTTAGAACAGGATCGGGGGATGTATAAGAGAGGCAATCAGTATAGTGGATTGGACGCTGGACGCGGGTAACTCGGTGAACGGCGTGTAGTAATTACAGAGCAGAAGGTTCATTCAAATTTATAATGTCTCCGATAACTGCCAAGGGAAACTATAAGATTGCAATTATGTTTTTTATACTCCAAAAATCACCAAAAAGAAAGATAACTTATATATTAGCCCACGAAGAAAAAATCAAAGTGATCTTTTATTTGAATTATATTCCAACCAATATTTGTTATTTACAAAACATAATTAATATACTATGTAAAAAAATAATTAATGTTACATTCTCTCATACTTATCATTCGGACAATTTTCAAATATACAATTAAATAAATTATATAACCACAGGCGCATCTGTATATCTCTTCTACAGATATAAACGTAGTTGAAAGTATAAACGATTGTTTCTGCTCAAATGTATGTATGCATCTCCGAGCGCTGCACCTGCGCTCTCTCAGCCGCAGCCGCAATACAATGAGGGGGATGATTGTGATCCAGGTTTCGCGATAGAGCCATAGATCATCCCATGGACCTGGTCCGCAAGCTTCTTTCATCTCTCCTCCTCGGCAAACTACAACTGGCAGTGAAGAGAAAAATGGCTCAACAGACAGTCCATTCCTCCTGATATCAGATTGTTTCTCTGTTGTTTTGGTATATTTTTCAGACCTCTTGAATACCATTCCAACTTTTCAATCTGAAGAGGTGTCTATATTTCAATGGAAAACAACTCTTAAAGGACGATGAACCGAACCAACGTGACTTGGGATGTTTACCCCAAAGTTCGGTTGTGTTAGGTTAGGTTGTCTACAATTCCTTTATTGACTTTTCTTATTACAACGCAACTTTTATACGAAATTCATAAAAAAATACTTAAATGGAAAGATCAACATTTTCCTTATGTATTGAACAGCGGGAGATTATCGGTCTTACACTGATAGAAAATAATGGTGCTGAGTGCCATACTCGTATAGCATTTTGGGTGCATACCCGAATTATGTGAAATTCCACTATATATTTGGGCAATATTCACCATACGCATAGCTGAAAATGCTACACGTATGGCTCATTCTCTCATACTCATATTATGGTACATAATACCACACATTTGGTAATCCTTACTATACTAGCAAGACACACGTCGTATACGTATAGCAATACGCCGCATGAGTGTATAGCGACACATCGCATACGTATAGCATTACTATACTAGCAAGACACACGTCGTATACGTATAGCAATACGCCGCATGAGTGTATAGCGACACATCGCATACGTATAGCAATACGTGGCATACGTATAGGAAAAAGTGCTATACTGGGTAGTAAAAGTTGTCACTCATAGGTCACCATGTTCTATGTGGTGCATCTATGCCAAATGTGTGAATGTGTTGGGTATCCATGTGCAGGTCGAGCGCTTAAACCCCGCATTTAAGCAAAAAATACTATGGTTGAATTAGTTGACCGGTTGGCTGCGGGGTAAAACGCTCGTCTTGCAACGCAGAGAACCGAGGTTCAAATCCTCATGGTTGCGGGGTTTTTTTCATTCGGAAATTTCCCCGCCCTATCGGTGATATCAAATTCTGATACCTCGATGATTACAATTGCAAGAATAAAATCACTTTAAACAAAAAAAAATCCGTGGTAAATATAATATTTTTTTTAATATGATAAGACTCGTGCTATACGGATAGCATTTTGTGCTATACGAATTGCATCCTGTGCTATACGGATAGAATTTTCTACCACACAGTATGGCACTTTTCACTATACGGCATAGCATATTTTACCAGTCGTATGGCAGATTTTACTAGTATAGAATAGCATTTTCTACCATATTTCGGTTATACACCCAAAATGCTATATAATAT
>MVJL01008194.1:0-57034 GCA_002156465.1 Macrocentrus cingulum
ATTTGGTTCTGTCCACCATAGAGTTAGTTGAATCAATCGATATCTGTCAGTCACACCAACTACATGGAGTCAATTCTTTCAACGGAAGAATTTGCTCTCCTAATCAATTTGATGGTTACTTTAATTGCTTCTCTCCAACAAAATTTTGTAGTTCGTTCGATCATGTAGTGGTTCTGAATAAGGTGAAAATTCAGCTGGCTCCGCTAAAATTTCACTACATTTGATTGATTCCGCCCAACTAAATTGTTTTAGTTGAAAATACCAAAGCATTTTTTACAGTGTAGAAAAAAAATTAAGTATTACGAAAATTTCAATTGACTCTAACAGAGACTAAAATAGTCAATAAGACCACATGATATAGAAAAAAAATTAAGTATTACGAAAATTTCAATTGACTCTAACAGAGACTAAAATAGTCAATAAGACCACATGATCAGGGGCGACAAACGAGTCCGGAGGGGGTCGAAAAATTTGTTAGGAGTCTTAATAAAGTCCTGGATGGTTCGATGATTGTCTCGTGTGCTTTGTGCGCACGGCGCGTGAAAGAGGCCGCAGGGGGAGCTATACTAGTTGAGTAAGGAAAGACGTTCTTTCAGGCGTGAAAACTCAAATTGATTTCTCAAACCGCGGGATACTTTATGCAAATCTACCGGATGCAAAGTTCTACACCGCGGGGGTTCCAGAGATACGGCCGATATGTCGCTGGTAAAGCGAAGGTCTCATGTGTAACGGGGTTTCAAAAATATTGCAGTGACTTCCTGGTGTCTTAGTATATCCACCTATGGGTCGCCACACAGTGCATGAGCCAATAATCAATATCCAACTCGACATCACAACAGTCTAGCTCTTTGATCGCGCATCAGGGATGCCGTTGATAACCTGGCTGTAACGAAATTGCTCAATTTCCAAGCCTGGCCTGTCACAGTTCTACAATGGACATCAAACACGCAATTACACGTCTACGAATCTGCGGGTGACGCGCTGTAAAGGGCCAATACCTGTGTTATGAGGCTGTTTGCTTTTGGGCACTTGCAATTCGCACTTTGATGGCGGCAAAAGTGAGCTTTCCAAAGTCAACAATTGTAAACGCATTGCATTCAGCCAGCGGGAAATTTTGGTTTTTGTTTCACAAATATTTAATTGAAATATTGATTCGCAATGTCGAGCCGAGGCTTCAGATGAAAAGACAATTTATAAATTTCTTATTCGAACATTTGCAATATTTGAGTGATTTTTTGCGAATTTCAAATTTTTTTTTGGCCATATTTTTCAATATATCTGGGTGAAAAAACGTGAAAATGAATATTATACATAAATAGACTCGAAAAATTGATAATTGCCAATTTTAACTGCATATATAAAAAATTAATTTTTCATGCAACAGGTAATTTTTTTCATATATGGCGAAAATTTTTACTCACTGCCCTCTTGGAGACGTCCACACTGGCCAAAAACTCCTCCAAACTCTGAGTGAAGTATTTTTTTATATGACTATTTAATTTATATCATCAAAATATTTATATTTCTATCGTTTATTTTTATTATAGAAAAATTATCTCACAGAGAATTTATACCCTGGTAAATATTTTCAGTATATACCAATAAGCAAAGTCAAACGAAATTCATCACATTTTGAAAAAAATAATAAAAACAAATATTATACTGTGAGCGGAAAAGCTAGGGAAATAACCATATAACGTCTCTACCACCGCCGAGCGTGGGGGGTATATACTCATGACTAAAATTAAAATGCTGAGCGTAGCTGGAGGCCAGACCAGTTGTTTTCCCCTGTACGCCAGAGAGTGCCAAGCAGTTTCGTGCGAAAATTGAAAATGGCTCGACTTCAAAGACGGGAATTATCGGGGGGCCGGCAGCAAGGCGATCAAAAGGACTTACACTCTCCTGTAATGTACTGATGGAGAGGGTGCTATTGGTTGGGTATATTATGTGCGAAATGCAAGAGCCAGAAAACGCCTCAACATTTCGCATTGAGCGCGTTAATAGCTCATTAAGCTGATGGCGCATGCGATCTGACGTGAGATGGACGCTCTGCGGAATGGCTTTCACACTCTCGGTACCGCAGTCCCCTTCGCCAGACAATAGCTGCACAAATTGGCAGCGGGATTTTCGATTTCCTCGCCGACGAGAGTTCGATGTCTGAGTGCCGCTCGAATGATAAAGCAGCAAAGCTCGAGGGGCTTCAACTTTAAAGCGTGGATGCGTTGCTGGAGAAGTGGGTATGCGGCAAAATCGAGTTGACTTTTTTTTTTTTATCAATATTTCCAGAAATATTCGACATATGAAAATTTTCTATAGAAACTTTTTTATACAGGGGAAAATTCTTTACAAAAAAGATCATCTAAAAAAATCTCCTAATTTCAGTAGTTTTTGAGATATTAAAAAAAAAACACACATCTTGCTTATAATGCAAAATTTTAGAGAAAAAATCTTTTTGAAATATTTTAAAAACTATTGATTTTACGAGAATAACCCTTAGAGTCGATTTTTGAAGTTACAAAATAATATTTAAAATAATTTTAAGTAAAAAATTTTTCAATTCATAATTTTTAAATCAAAATTATGACAGTTTTTTGCAAATAACTCGAAAACTGTAGGAGATACAAAATTTAGACATAGAACCTTTTTTGTAGTTTAAAAAATTCTGTAAAAAAAAAGTCATATGATAAAATTCGATAAATTTCATAGTTTTCGAGATATTTCTAAAAAGAAAGTGGCACAGTGAGTGTCATTTATTCGTCTGCGTTGGTTAGACTTTAACAAAGGCGATTAATAAAGACAAGACAGAACGCGGTGTTTGACTAAGGACTCTCTGTCAACAGGCGGGAATTCGAGGAGTCTGTATGCACAAGAGCAGGCTTGAGGCGAAAAATCCTGCATAATAGAAACGATTTCCCGAGAGAGTAATTCTCTGCTACCATTGAGATTCAAATGGGTTAAAGGACGATTTTATTAGAGTTCTACGCAATTATTTAGGTCGTTTTCAATAGGCAATATAATTATGCGACATAGCTTTTGGCAGGAGCAGTCTCGGGGAGGTCGCAACCCTCACGAAACATTATTCGCATGCTGGGTCACGTACTCCCGATTCACCCTCACTTGGCAGAAGCACGTTTTACTACTCCGAGAGGATGGCGGAAAGAGTGGCCCCTCATCTGGCGTCGCGTGTGGCCGTTTGTTGCGAAAGGGTTGATGCTTTCCGGGCATCAACCATACTCGTTTGCATTTTCGCAATATACTATACTCCAGGGATTAGTTTTCCGACCAAGTTTTAATGCGAAAAATCCTATTTGCGAATATGCTTCGACCCTATTCTCTTTTTCTTTCATTTTTTTTTCTTTCCTTTCACGAGCGCGTGTTAAAGTTAACTTATTTGCGTATTTATTAGCTTATGCCATGATCATCCCTAAAGTTTTCAGGGTCCATTTGCATGCGCCCAAGTCTACAGACTATATCCTCTTGTGACTAATCTCAGTGTCTTTGTGAGAAATTTCGGTTTTCTCCATTTTATGACACTTTGAAATCGTTTCTTGGGCAGACGAGGGTTCGCGATCAATCTCCATCTGTTGTGTACTTGTTGTGGCATGCATCGCCATGGGAAATCAATGATGAAACTTGTTTTAGGCCAATTAAAATGGCCCCTTCATCACTCAAAACCGCATAAGCCCTCGGATTTAATAAATTGATTTACTCGCGTCTTACTTTTTTACTTATATCTCTTAAACCATTAGACTTGACGATTTTTTCTTTAGAATATTTTTTATAGATAATTTTATAAACTACAAAAAACATTTCTATCAAAAATTTTGTAAACCTTGTAATTTTTAAGATATTTACAAAATAAAAACTATTCCTCAAATATATACTATTTTTGTTTCGCTCAAATTTTACGATGATTTTCGTTTTGAAATATCTTAAAACTAAATGAAATTTCAAAATTTTTATTTGAACCTTTTTTGTAGCTTTTTTTTTTAAGCTAGAAAATCTTTTATTTAACAAAATCACTGAAATCCATTGCTAATTGAGATATTCGCAAGAGAAAACGACAGTGCAATGCAAAACCAGAGTTGTGCTTAAAATTCGTGTTTTGTATTTGCAGGAAAGTCTTGAGGAGCGGGTTCTGGAGCTGGAGAAAATCCTGCAGAACGAACGAGCAGCCGCGCAACGAGATCGAGCAACCATTACAAAATTGCAACGCCAGATTAACAAGGTTAGATGTCTTACATCTGTCGGATTAGTCGGCTACACCGTACATGCGCAACTCTCGTGCATGTAATTCGCCACCTTCCAGCTGGCTTTACTTTAATTTGCCTCTCTGTATAATATGGCGCACGTGGTGTCACTGATGCTGTCTCTGAAAAATAAAAATCGCCGTGTCATGTATATCAAATCAATTGATCGTCGAGAATTCAATGGTGTTATGTCACTGGAGAGCTCTCGTGTGCATTTCCACGAGCAATCGCAGCTGATTTACCTCGCCTACGCTAAATCCGCGAGATTATTCAAACACACACACAGAGGAAGCACTGTCGTATCGTCCGGATTATTCGTCCGACGGGCGCACCCACAACCGGTCGCGCATGCCGTTATCGCACCCGGCACGACCAAATTTATTATTCCTAGCTCGCACACGACTATTTCATGATCGATATTCTCCTGAAACCTATATTAATTGTCTTAACAACCAGTAAAACATCCTAGAATATCTAAAACATCAAAAAAAATTTTACCTATCAACGAATAACAACAAAACGGTAAATCTTATGAAAAAAAGTGTCAAATAAAAAAGATGTAAAATTTAATAACTGACAAAAAAGCTCTCTATAATTTTCGTTATAAAATCAATAGTTTACGAGATATAAAATAAAAACAATATATGTATATTTCAAAAAAAAAAAAAATTTCCAATTTTTTCACCTGGAAATAAATATGAAGAATGTTTTTTTTTTCTTCGTGCAAGAGTCGTCTAGCCACTGATTTAGAGTGTTTGATATGGCATCGTTGCTCGCAGATGGTGCGACGACGATTTTTCTCATCGCGCGGTTTTAGCACTCAGAGATATTCACGAAGAAATATACATTTTCCCCGAAAACTTGGTCCCTCCGTGTCCCGGGCCATTTCGGATCGGAAATGATTTCAACTTTGGCCGGTTTGCGGCCATTAACATGCCGGCAAGAAGCTTATGCGTCATAAAAACGATTGAAATAGATAGTGGCTGTGTGTTTTTTTTCCACGAAATCCATTCAATTCCGACATTCAAAGAGATTTTTATATCACGATAGGACTTTCTTTACGACTATATTGCTCATTAAAACTATTGCTCAACGTCTCTACAACTCAACCGAGATTGTTTAGTCCATGTATGTTTATCAACAATAGGGTAATTAATTTAAATGCCTGTAATTAGATGTAAAATATCTCATTAGGCATTCATTTTACTTAAAAAAACTAAAAGAGATCTTTTTTCTTTAATTTAAATTTTACTAATTTTTTTCTTATAAACATTTTTATCTCAATAATAATAGGTAAAAAGTTATTCATTTAATTTTAATAAACTATAAATATAAAAAGTTGTTTTTTGCTGTATCTCGTGAATCGTTTGTTTGTATAAAAATTTATCTATTATCAAACTTGTAGAGCATTAAATTACTGACCTTTTTCATTCGAAACATTTTTTTCTAGAGTTGATTCATTCCGCGATATCACGTGTTGGATAGCGCAAAGTCACGCAATATTTTTTTTCGAACAAGTGGAATAAAATAATTTTTAATTAAAAAATTGCGATAAATTAAAAAAATAAAACACAGTGCTATATGGCTTTTCATTTAAAGACTGCAAAGTAATCCAATCTCTTTTGCATCGCGGTGGTATATTTTTTGTTTTCTCCTCGCGCAGCACCCGTGTGCATTATCACGGACTTTTATCACGGCCATTCGGCACAAGACCGAGTGATATCGACGTAGGAGACCGAGGATCTATGTTGCAGATAAGTCTTATAACAATTTATACGTCGGCCACTTGTGTGTCGGAGGGTGCGGACGCCCTTTTGCTGGACCATGAAGACAGATATATATCCGTGTCGCCCTGAAATGCCTCGCAGATAAACTTAATTGAATGGCGTGGGCCGTAGGAAGATGTATCCTTGCAATGCGAGGCGCAGCCGGGAAATGCTGGAGATCATCACGCTACTGCAAATGACGATTTTTCCGTTTTTCTGACACATATCAGGCCGGGAATTAGGGGAAGACCTAATAAGCCAAGTGGCAGATAGTTAAGTCTCATATCGCAGTGGAGATAAGTGTTTTGAGAAAATTAAAAATTTTTCCAACCGATTTTTCATCAACTTTTATCGAATTTTTGATATTCGAACCTCAATAAACACATAATTATATCATTTAAAGATTGTATTTTCGATTTATAATATTTTTTAACAGTTAAAATATAGTACAGTTACCCTAAAATGGCAGATGAACATTTTTAAAAGAATAAAAAGATGAAAAAATTCATTTAACATCATGATTTTATACGAGTGAGTGCGTCTAGCTATCAAGAAAATTGTGAAACATTTTTTTAAAGATGAATATTTTTATACATGCCTCTACCTATATGTATATGCCAAGGCTCAGTTCCAACTTGGCGCAAGCCCAGACACTTTATTGTGAATCTTCTGATGCACGGAAGAAATTTTCCAGACCCAAAACACTTGTCCGAGTGGACTTTTCCCTGATTGAAGATGGCCGAGGTCATTTATAATGGTTATAAAATTTTTTTTACAACCTATAACATTGGTTGGTTCACATTATTGAGATACACACAGGTTTAAATTGTATTTTGTGTCGCAAGAAAAAAGTCTTGGAGGAAAAACTTATAATGAAGAGATTTTTCACGGATTTTTATAACCGTGTGGACGGGCGCGCGCGCGCGCGCGTGGCTGACGGTTAATTAACATTTTGTTTGCGCGAGGAAAAAGTTTGAAAACCCGTTGGAATATTCTCTCGAGCGAAAGTTCGCAGGTTGGGCTTCTGATTAATCAGCGCTCTGCTGCGTGCGTGTGAGGGCGAGAAACAAGTTTTTTTTCCCGCTTTTTTGTTGTTTTCTTTTTTTTTAGGCATGGAAATTTTGTTCTATTACTGTAAACCCTTTGTGTGAATTTATATGTCCCCTTTGTTCTCCATTTTCTCGTAGAAAATTGCACATTCCTCTCTCTCCCACTGCAATATTTTCAATTTCACTCGCGCAAAACTTTTCTTTTCGCGTCCACATCACAAACGACATAGCGTTTCGACTTGCCAAGTCTCTGGGATGCAAGTGATGATGACTAATGTTACACCAGGGCAATTTACAACCCTCTCCGGGGGTTGGCAACATTCGCAATCCCTCGTTTCTTGACGCCAGTCTCTCCAAGATAGGGCTTTTGCCCACCGAAAACTAGTATAGGTAGTCGAGAGTTTTTGGCAGATTGCCATCACTTTTATTGCTCGCGTTATTTACATATGCTAACAATACTTTTTAAGACTTTTTTCCACTTCTGTGTACAATAATTAACAGTTGAATTATTAATTTCATCCAAATCATTCTGGAAAAAAATCATTTCATTATAATATCACAGTTTACGTTGATTTTAAACGAAAAACTGTAGAAACCTTTTTTCTTTGAAATTTAATTTACCAACTTTTTTATTCAAAACTTTTTTTTCCAAAACCTATAGTTCAAAAGTTATTTATTTTTCAATGTCGAAAAATTGTTCATGGGTTGATGTTTCAGCATATATCTCATTAACTGTTGGCTTTTATGAATATTGATTGATTACAAAATTTATAGATAATTAAATTATGAATTTTTTTTACCTAAAACTTTTTTTTCTAAGATTAACTCATTCTGAAATATCGCACGTCGCCATTGTTTTTAAGGATTTTCTGAATTTTTTATTGAGTTGCCAGTTATATATTAATGATGTGTTAAACAATATTGAGCCGCTCCACATTGTTCCTTTGTTCTAAAACACAAGATATTTTTTTTATTAACGTATACAATAACGGTAAATCAAATTTCCAACTTACTTTTCATCTTTACACCAGTAAGAAGGCCCCCACGTGCACGGATCCGAGCCAACTAACGTTCCTCTACTTGACACTGCAATAACTCCTGAAAGAAAATCACTTGTGACGTTTAACAATGAAACCAAACAACCTGAAAACAATTTTAAAAAATTTATCCAAGCAAAAAAATAATTAAAAACCATTTATATTCAGTTAAAAAAATTTTAATCGGAATTTTAGTGCAAAAAAAATTGAGAAAAACAATCAATATGTTTTCGTTGAAATAATTTTTAAATAAATATTTTATATAAAACTTAAATATTCACCTATAAGTATACTTAAAAATAGTTTACAAGAGTTATAAAATGGAGAATTGCCCGCCGATTATATATCCAATCACTTCATATCAATATTCATGATTTAATTAGAAAGATTCATTAATAGTCCATAAATTATTTATTCATAAATAATTTACCGGACTTATCTGTGCAGTTGGATTTTTTTTTATCGTAAAAAAATCCATTTTAATTAATCAATTAATTAAGAAAAGCTTCGGACACCAATAAGTGATTAGTAACAGCTCTATTATCCTCTAAAATATTTTTTTATCGTGTACGAATATCATGTATTGCTTACCAATGAGAAGTATCGCAAAAATAATGAGCAAGGCTTTCATTGTGGCTTTAATTAAAAAAATACAAAACAGCGACTGACATTTAATTTTAGAGTGATGGCTTATATATGTCGTTGTCTTATCTATTGTTCGATTAATTGCAGATGTTTCATGTCTTAAATACCTGCTGAGCATATAAAATATTAAATATTAGTCAATAATGAATTGGTAAAAAATTAAACAAATGATAAGTTTTGTAAGACAAAGGTTTTGCTTGATTAGACATTTTTTATCGTTTAGCTTTACTTGAAAATAATGAACTCCGCCTGATATTACATCGATTCATTTTCACTAAATATGTGGAAGTCAATTAGCATAGTCATTAGTTGGATTGGTCGGTTATTTCACACAATCTTGATGGGATTTCGATTTAAATTGTGTGTTGGAATTAAAATTTGTGGTGATTTTATAAAGTTTAATTTGTAAATAGACGAAAAAAAATTATTTTTACATAACATGAAGTTTAAGACAACTTTTAAAACCTTTCAATTCGCTACAGTAGGTGCCAAAAAAATTACGTAGATTCATATATTTGGTATTTAATTCTGAATTATCAAAAATCGATTTTTTTTTTTTTGTGTAAATTAGTTGGATATCTGCTTTCAATGAAACGCGATGGAGAGTAGCTGAATTTGCGACTGTGTTATACAACTCTACACCGCCTGATTACATCCGTAATTTATATTCATGATTTATAATTAGAAAGATTCATTAACAGTTCATCATAAATTATTTATACTGAGAAAATTTCTATTTGAAATATTTTATTTAAGTATATCGCGCCGATTTAATGCTAAAAAAGAATTTTCATTTTTCAAAATATTTCGAGAATGAGACAAAATATGAAAAAAAATTTTTCTTTATTTTTTGTAGAGCTTTGAATTTCCAATCTTTCAACACTTGTAATATTTTTCATTATCTCGTTTGGTTACCGAATTATCAAAGAAAATCCAAAAAAAAAAAAAAAAATCAAAAATTTTTTTTTCTCCATGAAATAAGACAAAAATCATTCTTAAAATTTTTCAAATATATTATAAAACAAAATTATCAATATGTTGTAAAAAATTTAGTAAAAAAATAAAAAACCGATGTTTCTTAATGTAAAAAGTATACCTATAGTAAAAATAATTAATTGCTCATTAAATGTTGAATAGCATTGAAAAACGCATAATTATAATTCCATAATAAAATTAATACACCACTAAAATCGATAAACGTTAAAAAATATTTTCTCCGGGTTGTAACATTGTTTAATGTACTCGCAGCGCGAGTAAAGTGGCGGAAAAATCACGAGCAAAGCCAGAGGCGTAAAGCACTTGATATACGAGTGTCGGGCGAAAGGATTTGCGTTTAAATTTCCTGCGATAGTGGAAAGTAGAGTCCGCAAGCGACGCATCGATCAACAGTTTCTCCCATAGAAATAATCCAGAAACGAGAATTTATCGGCTGAAGGTCACCCCAATCTACGCGATCAGGAAGGCAAATTCAAGAGGCGTCAAAGATGAGAGATAGCGCAGTTGTTTCCCCTTTCGATCGTTTGCACTTGGACCGACTATCAGACAACACCTTTTTCTGCGACGCCAAAGATTTTCGGCGCCTGCATCCCTATTATATATATCGACCTGGAAATAAAACCCCTCGATTCCACTCTCAACATGTATAGCATACAATAATAATCGTCCGAGAAATTTCGCTCGTTTCATTTGGTGTTTTTTATTCGCCGCCGTAATCGCAAACGCGATAACCATTTTCCAAGCACTGTGCCGCAAAAGTATCTTTTATTTTACGACGCAGCGAGTTGAGTGTCCGCTTTCGACAAAACTCCACCGATTCCACGCACATTAAACGCCAGTTAACATCGCGAATAATTGAATATTTGTGAGAGGGCTGGGCGTTAATCACCGCACACGTGCGACACCCTAATGGGATAAAGATCCGCCAGGATGTGCAGCCACACGCGCCATTGTCGTCTGCTATACCTACGACTAATTCAGAGACACTGAGAGAATTTTTGGCAACACATTATTATCAAATTCAAAGTGATTTTTTCATCGTACTGAAAAAAATCCCAGCGAACCACACATATAGTGTATTATCAGATGTTGCTTACCTGCATATATAAAAAAAAAGAGATTAAAGATTATTATTTAGTTGTAGTTGGTGATTATAACAAAAAAAAATAATAAATTAATCAAAAACCTGCGGTTTCTTTTATTAAAGTCTCGAAACACGCAATTTAAAACTCTTCCCGTGGTGAAAAATATAGACTGGGAAATGGAAATGCATTGATCAATGCCGACCGATGGCTTATCGTGGACTTCCGCTTTCTGCGGACAGTCGAAACGAACCTTTCAATAAATTACAACGCTCGAGTAGGGCGAGTGCAGCCCTCCGTTTTCATGTTCACCATTTTTTGAACCGTGGAATATTCATAAATAGCATTTGGGCGAGTTTGCACGTTCGATATAAACATTTCCGCGATCATATTCTTGCAAAAGGGTGAATTTTTAATGAGCCCAGCTCGGGGATGCTTGAGTCGAATTAATGCACGGTTAATGGCGGGATGAAAAAACTTGGACACACGAGAGAGGGCGAGGCAGAGTATAGCAAACACTGGCTTTCTCTCTGTTTGTTCCCCGGAGTATAGAGAGGGAGTATATGCTTAAATAAAGGGTTAGTGTTTCGCTGACCGATCCGTAAATAATGGTCTCGTCCTCATCGTGGTGTAGATAATTTGCATCTCGTTCGCACCGCGAAACGCCACGAATTTCACTCTTTTATTCAATTTCTTTTGATTAATGGTTCTAAAGGCTTGTTGATCCATTTTGAACTGTTCAACAAACCCCTTTGAATCATTTTTCAACGTTTAATTAATTTGGAAACAATTTTTTTCTCCATTGAAACTCATTCAAAGTGAAATTACTCTGGCTAAAGTATTTTTCATATTTTTGCATCTTACCACTTGAAATATGAAAAATTCTCAAACTTTATCAAAGAATCCTTAAATATTTTTTCATTCTTTACAAACAATATTTTAATAATTTTTTCAGAATTTCTGCTAATTTTCCAGATATTCGAAGATTATTCAATTTCAATTAATCAACGATATCTTGCAAGTTAAGCAAGATACAAAAAAAGTTTATAGAAGCTTTTTTGTAGGAAATTAAATTTCCTACAAAAAAGTTGGTATACAGAACTCAAAAATTTTGAGTACTTACAGAGATATCATCAAAAAAGTACCCAAAACCCCGTGAAAAATCGAGGAAATTTTTTAAAAAATGTTGATAAAATGTTTTTTATGTTTTGATCAATCAAATAAATCCTCATTCATCATCTGATCTTTCAAATTCTCAAGGGTGATCAATCACATCTGCCATTCAGAGTGTCAATCTAAAAAGACACACTATAGCGTGTGGGCGTTATTTAATGAAAAAATTTGTAGATGAATTTTCATCAAAGATTTAAAAGATTTACCCGGAAAAATATACATATAGAAAATTGATGGAAAATAATTCTCTGAGAGTGATTTGAAAAAAGCTTAGCACGCACAAGAGAGCGGGTGGTTGTCTAAGGGCGAGGGGGTGGCAGAAAGCCCAAGGCGAAGAGTTTCCACAAGCCCTAACGGTAAATATAGAAGGGTAGACGCGATTTCGAAGCGTACAATCCGCTTAGGGAAATTCTCGGAACGTACAGAATTCCACAGCACACCCCCTTGGCGCGTTAACGCGAGCCTAATCAGTTTCGGAAAATCGGATTAGCCGTTATGAATTTATTCGCACACCCTGTGTGTCATTGTAAAAAAATTAAAAGAAGAAGAATCAAAATACTGGTTTTTTTTCTAGCACGTGTCGTTCCATGCGGTGCCGAAAGCAAATGTAATCGCGCAAGCGCGAGGGGTGGCTGACTCACACAACCCTCAAACTCGCCGAAGCAACCCTCGAGTCAGTACGCCGGCGTCCATGACGCGTGACGCACTTTTCCAACGCGTTCTCGTCCAAAACCGATGAAACAAACAATAACAGTGTCTCATTCCCGAGTTCAAGTGTTCCAAAAATAACCCCTATATTTTTTTACACCCCCTAAAGTAACATAAAAAAATTCTACCCTCGATTTTTTCCTATTTTCCACCTTAAAAAACGTGTTTTTTTCTCGCCAGACAATTTTAAGAGTGCTTGGGCAGGGTTGAAATGTGTTTGGGGGTAGTTGGTGACATTTAAAATCAAAATTTGGTGTTTTTACGTATAAGAAAAAATTCGAAATCAAATGAATTAATTTTTTTTTCCAATGTTTTCTGACGTTTTGCGGTGAATTTGTTGTTGTTTTTTTTTTTTTTGACGTGTTTTTGTGCGGATTGTGGTGGTGTGAAGTTTGCGTGCGTTTTTCACGGCTGCCGGGCGCGGACACGCGATTTTTGGGACTCTTTTACAAGGTCATACAGCCAGGGTGGCCACTCGTGTACGCTGCTGGGGTGGAGCAGCCGGCGGAGGGGTCTCACCCTCCGCGACATCAGAACGGGAATGTCCGGGCAACGAAGCAACCCCCCGGACCGTTCACGCATCAAAAACTCATCGTCTCATGGGCGCCAGCCTTACTAAACTCAGCCGGGTGAGTCCAAGTTTCTTCCTTCGGGTTTAAACTAAGTCCTGACATTGCCGATTTTCGGGGGAAAAGTACTTTTAATCGCTTCCAAGTACGTTTCGGCTTTTAAAAAACTTTTATTACGTTCTGCGAGCTTGTTTTCAAACTTTTAGAGACCGAAATAAGAAATGAAAAAATTATTTGTGATTTTTTTTCTGCCAAAAATTCGAGAAACTGCATTAAAAAATTTTTTTATTGTCATTATTTTTTTTAAGACGGGAAAATTGTTCAAAAAATTTTTCCTCACGTCACTGCAAAACCTCTCATCAAGTCTCTTCTTTGAAAAATCGACAAAATCGTACTCTAGAACCCCAAGGAAATTAATTAAACAACTAAAAAAGTGTTAACCTATTGACCAGCGCTCTTTCTCCTTATGTAAATAGTATCCGCATTGTGACATAGTGAAGCGAGCAATTAGAGAAGGCGAAGAAATCAAAGTCACGATTCGCCCACGCGCAGGGATTCATCGAGCACCATTCATCCCAGAATTTCTCCACGTAAATACTTCATTCACACCTCTCCGCCTATAATCCCCACTCGTCTACCAAACTTCCACAACTGAAAATAAAAAAAAAAAAACCTAATCCATCAGTATTTTTCAACTCCTGAACCAAAAAAAATTAGTCTAACCTTTTTTTTTTTTGGAATCGTACATTTGTTTGTGTTTTTATTTCATTTTTTTGCTGTTGTTAAGGGTGGTTTTAAAGCCCACCGCCATCGACTACGACCCTCGTCAAAGCTCGGACCGCAGCTGCGGCAATAAACCACGGATCTATAATGCTCCGCCATTGCATTCATGGGTGTTTGATGCATATGCAAAGCCATCATCCGATGTTGTATCGAGTGACTCATTACTCGGCGTGCAATAAATTCACTGGGAAAAATGCCTGCAGGGAAAGTTAAATTACGAAACTTCAATATTTACCATTGGAAAAATTTTTTCATCATAAATTTCCGATGTTTTCAATCAAAATTCACCCGAAATTTCACGCCAAACTGAACAAAATTAATTTATAGTATAAATTGTATTATTTTTTATACGAAAAAAAAATTTTTTTCGATTAATTTTTAATTTTGTATCGGTGATTTTGTTGAGGAAAATAGTCGGATTTGTTTTTTGAATGACCATTCGACGCAATCACGCCAAAAAGCTCTCACTTTTTTTCTAGAACGCGCGAACGGTGCGAACGCGAGAGATTTAAAGCTCCCATAAATCCATTCGACCGTTTCTTAAACCCTACTCAAGCGAAATACTCCTGCGGATTGTGCTTTCGCTTTCGTATATATATGATATGGACTTTGTTCTCAGCCTTTATTTTGCCTGACCACGCACTTTCGAAAAATTAAATAGAGACAAATGACTTGATTATGCTTTATTGCGGGTAAAGGGAGATTTTTTTCTCTGAATTAAGGGAATAAATCTTAGACATATATTCTAAGAAAATTTACTGGCATGTAAAAATCATTTGTTTCAAATGAAAAAAAAAACCGGAATGTCTATGAGTGTCTTTATTTGTAAATATCTCGAAAACTACAGCTTTTATCAAAGTTTTGTCTAGAAACTTTTTTGTAGCTCTTGAAATTCCCTGTAAAAAATGTATCTACTAAAATTGTCATAACTATCATCCTCCTCGAGATATTTTTATCAGAAAAAAAATTTTTCCATCTTACCTTCACGACCATATTCTAATTTATTTACCAAATATCTCAATAACGATTCAATTTTTAAGATTTTTACTTTGAAACTTTTTTATAATGCCAAACACTGTAAACCCAGTGATGTTTTAGTTATTAAATAAAAAAAAGCTTGATGGATAGATCCTCTTAGAAATGTAATTTTTTTTTTGCTCTGAATAAAAACTTTTTTTTGAATATCTCGAAAACGGTGGGTTTGTCGAAATTTTTACTAGAGATACTTTTTGTAGAGAATTTAATTAGCTATAAAAAAGATTCAAAGGCAAGTTTCGTTATCTAGCATAGTTATCGAGATATTCGCGTTCACAGATGCGTACAGTTATAAAATGAAAATCTATTATATAAACAGGCTAAAATGAGAGCTTAATTTAAGAATTTAATTTTTTTTTCTCCTTGGACGAGTGATAGCACTGACAAAGACGTCCTCACAAGGAGCATGTTCCTTTCATGCCGCAGGATTTCCCATCGCACAGAGTTAAATCACATCAAGTGCTTCCGGCTGGAGCAATTATTGACAGAGGCGCCACGACAGACAGCAGAGGGGAAAGACTCTCGGCCAATGGAGCATGCAAACAGTTGGATTTAAATTCATGAATAATTCTGGAACGAAAGAGGACCTTTGTTTCAGCATCATCGCCCTCTGTCGTGTCGCCAAACGTTTCTCCGATTTCCCGCGCGCTCTCTTCGATTCTCGCCCATGCAAACTGCCGATTAATCAGCCTTGGGGGGTATTTTTTTGCTTCAGAGGGAGGCGACACAACGAGATGTGGAACGTGAGCGTCGACTGCGGATGGAGGCCGAATCTCGCATGCGGGAGGCCACAGCTGAAGCCGAGCGTTCTCGAGCCCGAGTGCACCACTTGCAGCGCGAATTGGCGAGGTAAAAAACTATTTAATCATCAAAAAACTATCAAATTTATCCATCAGTGTAAAAATGACGCAAAAAAAAAATTTTTCTTCCGTCAAATTTTCACAGATTCATATAAAAATTTCGTTTTTATTAATTGTTTTTTTGTTTTTTCCTGATAACTCAATAACTAAGCGAGATAATGAAATATTTTATTCGACCTGAACGATAGGAATTGTAATTTCCTATAAAAAATGCAGAGTAAAATTTTTTTGTATTATACTTAGTTTTCGAGATATGTTGAAAAATAAAAATTTTTTAAAAATGATAATATCTCAAAAACTAAGAGAGATACAAAAAATTTTATTTCAAATTTTTTCTAGCAAATTTTGTCACCTATAATTTCTTTTAAATAACATTTTTGATTATTTTGATTAATATCGAGTTATCGCGAAAAAACTGTATAAATCACAAAAATCACGAAAATACCCCCTTGAAATTTAACATATTATGTCAACGCGATTTCTCACCCCTGTATAAAAAATAAGTTGAAAAAAAAAATCTGAAAATTGTCTGTTTTTCTCAACAAACATTTTTTATATTAAAGAAAATACATATATTTATTGAAAAAATATACTTAATATAGTGAAAAAAAAATAAAAACGGAAATTTTAAATCAGAGTTATGATTTTACACATCGCAAATGTCACCTCCGAGCAAAGTATAGAGCAGCAAAGCACACCCAAGCGTGACGTGATACATGTATGCATACACATGATATTTTGTCTGGTAAATAAATTTAATATATCAATTTAGTATAATCCAGGCTGTAAATCATCAATATTGGCTTGCCCCCAGTAACACATTGTACGTATACATACATTAAACATAAAAAACGTATGGTGAAATATTCCGGAAGCATTGAACACACCAGAGAGACACAAAATATCCAGTTAAAAAAAAAAATACCACCATCAGAGGAAAAGCGCTCAGAGCAGTGGGTCAAAAAACTGATAATTTTCGTGTGTCAAGAGGACAACGGGACGCGCGAGAGCGGTGGATTTAGAAAGGGGATCAGAGCTTTTACCCTCTACAAGGAGTGTGTATATACCGCGCGGTACACACTGCCTCCGGATGAGGGTTCATGGTTTCGCGAGCTCATTGTTTGTATTCCGTCGGGTGGAATATTAAAAATGACGACGCGGAAGAGGGGTCTAGGGCACGATGGACTGCCGACAATTTTTTTTTTGTCAAGGAAAATCTTCAAGACAATGGCAATGACGAGATTTCGCACCAAAAAAAAAAAAACATTTTCACAGCTTTTTTCTTAAATAAAAAAACAAATAAAACTCCTGAAAAAAAAACATTTCATATAAATCTCACAAATACCTCTAATTAAGAAAAAATGTATAAACCTCTGTAAAAAGCTCTAGTGGACGAAACGTATAGAAAAAAAAAATTTTTTAATGTGAATTTCAAAATAATTAAAATTTTTTTCATTATATATATATATCGTTTTTTCGCATAAAAAATAAGAAAAATGAATCTTTGAAAAATTTGGTAGGCGATAAGACACTGCAATGTAGAGGAAAAAAATTGTTTTTCATTGAATTTAATTGTGGTTCGAGTGTTTGGAATATTCTGAAACCTCCCGCGTCGTGAAGGAAGCTTTATAAGCTAGCTTGAAGACTTAGCAGGGGTCTGGACAACAATTGGCAAGTCGATCAAAGACGCGTAGCACAATGCTAGTTGATTGGACCCATCGCAACGGTGATTTTTTAATCAATCCGGCTGGAAAGGTCTAGTTCCCACCGGAGATGACGGTTCATGATGCACACACATGGTAGATGCAGTCGGCGTTGATAAAGCCTTTTCACTATTATGTATATGGCCCTCACCCCTGATTATAGTCTCGCGAGGGGCGAGTCGTCAAGTTGCTCGTCCCTTCTGGCATGAATCGAGCGTGCGCGAAAGAAAAGTACGCACAAGCTCTACTGAAAAGAGGGGGTGACAGTATAGAGCTCTGGGACATTGTTCCAGAAGCAAAGTAAAAGAGGGGTGAATACGGATCGATCCACCCTCGTCAGTAATGCCGGAGTAGCAGTAGAGTTTCCAAATCGCACTTTACTATCCTGCTCGTCTAGACCCAAGTTCTTGCCGTGCACGGGATTTAAAATACGTTTTTACACCCTATCCTACACTGCTTCAAGACTTCATTAATAAATTAAACAGCAATTAACTCCTATTTTAACTTTTAATTCATTGAGTTTAAAACGATTGAGCAATTTACTCCGCATTTATAAACAAAGAGTTTTTCTTTTCTCAATATCATGAAAAATATTAACACTACAGTATTTTTACATCAGACCTTTTTTCAAGAAAATTTTAAGGGCTACAAAAAAGGTTCTTAATAAAATTTACATAGAACCACTGATTTTTGAGATATAAGTAAAAGACAAAAAATTTTACTAAGCCAAATTTTATGATAACGATATTGTCAAGCCATTTCCTACTGCCAATATCTTAAAAACGATAAAAACACTATAGTTTTTTTTCCTCGAGGACTTTTTTTGTGAAACCTTTGTGAACCTGCAAAAAAGGTCTACCGAGCAAAAATTCAATGAACCTCGCGATAATTTTCAAGATAACGAAAGAAAAAAAAAAACAAACAAGGAGCATTTATTTTTACGAGTACCTCCCCTATTTTCGTTTAACAGTTAAGACAAAACGTATTCGCACAGATAGTGGTTTCCAATGTTTGTTTACTCCCAAAACACTCCCCGGAAACCGGAAATCACTCTATAGGACCAGTCAAGGGGAGACTAGGAAATTAGATAAACCCAAAACGTAGTAGAAGCCTCAACCTTGGCCTTCCCAACTGAATTGGCGGCGCCACACGAATTTACTCCGTCTGCAGTCGATAATCAATGACATCTGCACTGTGGAAGCCCCACTCAAATGTGGGATATTGAGCTGTGAAGGGTCCTAGAACACTCCCACGCGTGCCCGACACCTCCGTGTACATCAGTCTGTATTTACAGTATTTCTTCACTTCATATACAAACATATCCAGAAGGCAATTCGTCAAAAAACACCGACAGCCAGAGTTTATACGTCTCCATGGCAGCAAAATCGACGTGATTAGTCACTGCCTCATGCAGGAGCGCTTGCTTAATATAACGAAAATTATTTTGCGCCCTTTCAGTCATTCGTCCACGTCGCATAATTGTTCTGATGAATGTGTGGGCACGATTATGCTCTATTCAGCCTTGTACCAATACTGATTATGCGGCTAGAACGTGGATAAAGCAAATTATCAACTCAATTGATTTGTTAGATGAAAAAAAAAAATTGTATTCAATTATCTAACGAAATATTTATTTTCTGTTAATATATCACGAAAACAATCAAGTTTATGAAATTTTTCCTCTCTATCTTTTTTAAAGCTCGTTAAATTTACATTAAAAAAGTTCTCAAGAAAATTTTTTATATCTCCAACGATTATTGAAATATTTACAAAAAAAAAAGCCACCGCACAAAAAATTTTAGAAAATTGCAATTTTGCATTAATATAGTTTTTTCAAAATTTCTCGAAAACTAAGAGATTTATTTAAATTTTGTTTAAAACCTTTTTTATAGCCCTTGAAATTCTCTATAAAATAGGTTCTATAGAAATTACTTCCAGCTCGAATATTTTCCGAGTTATTGTCAAAATAAACGATCAACATTTTATCGAAAGACAAAACAATTGCCTCAACTGTGGATATAACGTCTATACCCCTGGTAGAATTGAATCCACAGAGCAATTACTGTAAATCAAGTGGTACAAATGCTACTACTATCACAGCAGTTATTGCTAGCCTAACATTTCCCAAACGCCAATCGCTTATATGCGCCGAATAGCCCATAACATCCGAGGATTTCCCCATTCATCTGCAGCCCGCTGTTCACTTATTGGCCATCAAACCGCGGACGTGCTCCAGATCGTGGCGTTAAAACAGCACTATTGCCAGCGGCTCTGAAGCGGTGAAAAAAAAATTCATATGAAGCTCTTGATCCCATTTCAACGTCCTCGATACACTCTTTCACATCGAGTGTGTGCTTTGTGTGCTCACGACAGAATAGACACCTCGTACTGCATTTCAAAAGCGACCTCAATACCACCACTCTTATACAATTTTTATATTTTTGTTTTATTATTCAACACTAATTTCAAATTTTTCCGCAGGATGGAGGAGTCGTCGCGAGGGTTGCTGCAGCACAAACAGCGTGTGGAGCAGCTGAAGCAGGAGCGCGCGGCTCTGACGCTCTCCTACGAGGTAAGGGTGGCCCTAAAACCTTCCGTATAATTCTCAAGAAGCCACTACGCGTTTTTCGGGGGTTTCTTTATCCGATAAAAAAAAAATAATAAAATTTTTCCAACGACAATATAAGGGCAATTCTATTGTCATTTTTATAATTTTTTTCCAGTTTTTTACCGATAAATCGACAACTAAGCGAGATATTAAAAAATGCTATAAAAATTAAATGATTAAAAATTTAATATTTTCTATTTAAGTTTTTTTTTGAAATTTTGCTTTATTTTCCAGATATTTTGAAAAATTTATAAAATCTCGAAAACTGAGAGAGATACAAAAAAAATTATTTTACATTTTTTGTAGGTAATTTAATGATAAATTATTTATGTTTTATAATATTTTTCATTATCTCGCTTATTTATCGAGTTATCGTCGGAAAAGCAGCGAAAAAAAAATTTTTTTTTTACGCCATTTTGTGGTATTATTGTGATCAGATATATATTTTACAATGTAAATTTTCAAAATATTTAGATAGATTTTGAATAATTTCGCGAATTGTACAAGTTTGAAGGCCAAAAAGGGGAAGTTGCTCGATGGCAAGCACATAAATACACACTATCTCCCTCTTCACGGGCTGTTTGTTCCTAAAAGACTCGTATATTTCGGGGTGTGTTGTGTTGGAATATTATCATCCCCCTTCTGCATCGATCGGGTAGCAATGTATTCGCGCTTTTCACGAGGACACAAAAGCGCGCGAGGTAAATCATCGCGTTAAATCGCGGTAATAAGCAGCTTTTATTATTCTTAGAGCATTGGAGATTCGATTGAGGGTTGTGGGAGGTCTGTGAGGGTCACGTGGAAAAAATAGCGGTTGAATGTTATAAATCAGACACACGCACCCCAAGACTATTAGCGCTTCTGTCTCTGGCAGGTCGAGGCGACCCTAATTTAACGTTAAAACCCCTCTTTGCTAATAACGTTCGTGTTATTAACCATCTCTCTTCGCTGCGGCGTGTGTTGGAGACTGAGTTTTTTGTCGCCCGGCCCATTTATACTTATTCTGATGGTGCGGAACACGATGCGCTTGAGTAAAACAGGTCTACACGAAATGGAGTACTGCTCGGGTGCTTTTCTTTCACAGATATCTCGGTAAATATGAGTGTTGGGGAAGTTTTTGTAATAACCTTTTTTGTAGATCATTTTTCATACTATAAAAATGCTTCTGAGCCAAAATCTCGTAAACCCCATTGGTTTCGAGTTATTCCAAAAAAAAAAAGCCTTATATTTTCATGATTTTATTTTCTTCCTATTAAAAATATCATTTTTTTCAAAATATCTTCAATAAAAGTTACAGAGCTTTTGCTCTAAACTTTTTTTAAAGAATACTTCAAGGACTAGACAAAAAAAAAAGGTCCTAAATAAGAATTTTGTAATTTTAATAATTTAAAAGATATTTGTAAAAGTCAAAAATTCTTCAATACTCAACCTTGATCAGATTTTTATGGAAATATCTCAAAAAATACGAGGATTTGTCCATTCTTTAACAGAACGTTTTTTGTAAAATATTTCACGATCTAGAAAAAAGGTCTTATGTAAAAGCACCATAAATTACAGCGTTCTGGAGATATTTGCAAAAAAAGCAAAAAAAAAAATCAAGTAAAATCGAGAGAAAAATTGATTGACTCCGCAGATTTCATATACGAGGGGTTCTAAAATATATTTCTTTGTCCAGACGAGGGTACACCAGTGCCAGGCACAGATATCCAAACTCCAACTGGAGAATGAGTCAATGCGCGGACAACTGAGAGGCCTGGAGGCTGCCTGTGCTGGCGAGGTTCATGCTGCATTGGTCGCGAGACTGGCTACACTGGAAACTGAACACATCGCACTGGCGAGAGACGCGGATGTGCAGCGAAGACAATACGAAAAGTGTCTGGACGACGTCGCCAACCAGGTGGTCCGTGCACTCCTCTCCCAAAAGGTTCTTTTGCCATGCTTTTTTACCATCTGTCATGTCCGACTAACTCTGCATGTCATTCAGCAGTAATATAACACGAGTGAGGCGGTAAACGACATAAAAAATACTTCATCAGTTGCCTAGCTTTATTTGCGCTGCTTTACATATTTATTTCACAATAAAACATTTACTACTAAAATCATATAAATTGCACCGTGAGTCGATAAAAGTGTTTTTTTATATCTTATCATTTTAGAGTTATTAAAAATTGTTGGAAAAAAATTTTAAGCCGTTAAATCATTAAGGTAGTTCCACATAAACATTCCATCCGTAAAATTTCGGAGCTATAAGAATTCACGCGTGTGAAAAACATTTTTCAATTGCACACGAACGTATGTGTGGAGGAGGTCGACGATCTCGTAAATCTATAATTATCAAATATCGCCAATCAAGTGATTTTTTTTCGTACAACAATCAACAGAGAATAACGACAATTGATAACATGTTTTAATTTAGAACGATACACACGAGATAATTTGTTTGACACCCGAGATTATTTTCAATGCGTCTGTATCATTTCAATTGACGCATTTGTCTGAATCGCATCTAAATAACTAGATGATTGAAAAATGATTTTTTTTTAAATATAAATAAGCATGAAACACAAATCACAATTTTAAAAATAATTTGAGATGAAAAATTTCACATTAAAATCGGATAAAGGTCGTATTTCATTGATAAAAATCAAATTTTCAATTGTAATATCAATTTGTTTCAACCATGTATGCTTTAATCCATAGAATTCCCAATTCCTCTTCCCGGGGGAGCTGAAATGACTGGAAATCACCCATTGGGACAGGGAAATTAATTTAACATTATACATTATAGCTATGCAGCTTGTTTTGAACCGATTTTAAATATTAAAAATTGTTTTAAACATGAAAAACATATTTACGATACCTCCAGGGCCTGACTGAGGAGATTGGAGCACTGCAGAGGCGAATCCGCGACTTGGAGGCCCAGAATCGCGCGTTGTCGGGTCTCCTAGCGCAAGCTACAAGTCCGGGAAGCCCGTCCGAACTGATTAAAAGCATCATCGAGGCAAGTCCGGCGGCCTTGGTCGCTGCTCTAGGCTTGGATGCATCCTGGATGCCGCTGTCTCGTCCGAGGTCGCTCAACTTGAAAATTCCGGTGATGGCGACAAAGTGCCGACGGAATCGACCGCTAGGTTAGTCCACGCTACAATCTAGCTGAATAAAAAAATTATTCTTTAAAAATAAATATCATGCAACATCATAAATAACTGTCATTTAAAAAATCATGCCGCCTCAAAGTAAGGAATGTTTTTCGCAGGTCAGAAGGCGTCCGAGGAGGAGGGAAGCGAGAGTCCAGAGTCTGGCAACCGTGACGAGGGTTACTCGACGATGTCGTCGGATGTACAGGGCGAGGGTGCACGGCAGGAGCCGGCGCGAGGACTCGAAGACCTGAAAGAAGCGACGGACGAGACGGAGGGCGACGTTTCTCCAGACGCCCGTCTCGTGGCCGTGGACGCCGGCGACCCAGACGTGCTGTTTCTTCCGCTCAACCTGACCGTAGGCATCAACCCCCGACACAGCTATCCCCCTGCAAAGGACCTTCTGCCCTACCAGCACGTGATGCGCAGCTTTTCCGATAGCCACCTGTACCTCAAACTCACGACGGCCAACGTGACGTCGCCCTACGTGCCCAGTCCCGCAGGATCCTTGCTGCTCGTCGAGGAGGAGGGTTGGGACGCCGAGTACGTGCAGCAGTGGCTCAGGTAAGAAATTAAACAAAAAAAATCAGGCATTGTTTGTCAAGATAAAAAATTTTAATTGTATACCTAATCACGAAATTTTTCAATCCAGGTTGGACGATTCCCGCAGCGCGCAGCAACACCGCGACCTCCTGGAACTCGAGTACGACCGCGCCGAACTCGAAGACTGGAGTTTTTCCCTGTCTAATGACGATCTCCGCAGCGAGGCGTCTACGTGGAAGGATGAAGGCCGCGTTGTTGCCTCGGTCTTGCCTGCTATCAAGGAGCAAAATCCGATTGAACTCGAGGAAGACGCGAGTGAGTGTCTGTGGAATGGATCGAGTTATCTTGCTGACAGGACTGGAGGCGAATTGGTAATTATTTTGAATTTTCTTAACATTTTTTAAGCCTGAAAAAAATCATAAAGAAATATTCTAAAAGTGTATAAATAATATATCCTATAATTTAATGGAAAGAAAAAAATCTGCTATCAGGGATGTAAAAAACGAGAAGAAACGAGAGATAAAAAACGACAAATATGTAATAATCAAAAATAAATTATTAATTTTTTTTTTCATACTCTCAGTCGATGCAGTGATCGACGTTTAATCGGAGTTGATGTTTTTGAACATCAAGCATCTGAAACGAACATTATGTCGTTTGCACGAGCCACTAATGACCTCCTCTGCTACTCGCTGAGGGCTCGCAGTGCTTTGCACTGCTTCTTTATCTCTATTTACAAACGCCTGAGGCGTGGCCTCCGGCTCTAACACGCAAAACCATGCTGTAATCTTTTTTATAAAGTGGTCTGTTGGCTTTAAAAAAATATAAGGTTGAGGAATCTCAGCCGCATTTATTAATGCTGATACTACCCACTAAAATGAAAAAAAAATTACCACATCTGGATTTTCTGATCTCACCAGTAAAATCCAGTTTTTTCTAATGTTAGATTACCAATTCCTAATTTAAATATTTGGAAGTAAAATAAGATTTTACAATCCAATAACACTTCAAGAGAAAAGTCATTGAAAAACGCTTCTATAAAAATAAAAAAATATTCTTTCGTTTTCCAGGTGGCGTTGCTGATGGATGCGAGGTCAACGGGGCCGTGGCCATACGCCACGAGTCCGGGAGCGTCGTGGACCAGCGAGGATGGAGTGCTGGAGAACTCGAGCAAACGCTCATCCGCAGCGTTGTCGGGTTGCAGCGATGATCCGGACTCGCCGTCAATTGGGACGGATTTCACCCGGGATTTTTATCGCCTAGTCAAGTTTGAGAGCACGAAAAGTCTCGCGAGCACGTCCTCCAGGGGTGGAAGACCGCTACCAGACCGGGAGCAAGCGCTGCAGAGCGTGCTTTCATTCATCGCTGAACAACAAATGTACCTCAGTGAGCTGCCGAGCAGCTCTGGTCCCGCGGATCAAAATCAAATCGAAGGTACAACCGTTTAAAATAACACAAGCGTCTCTAAACATAAAAAAACCGAGATAAAATACCCAGACGCTCCAGTTTTAGATTATGAGTACCAAAATGAGTCGAAAATCGACGAGGCGCCGATCTGCAGCGAAGTCGAGCGACTTCCAGAACCATCTGCGGTCGCTGTGGAGCCGTTGGAGCGGGTGCTGGCGCCCCTCGAGGAGCGTTTGGGCTTCCCGGGCGCGACGTCCACCGAGTTGGGAGCTGTGCCGGAAGAAGACGAAGAAGCCGCGACGTCCTCGACGCCTAGCACAGTCGTAAGTTGTGTTTTTATCTTTATCTAAACTTCAAAGTTGAATTATTCACTTGCAGTTTAAAACAATTATAAAAAATTGCGAATCAGGTGAGCCCGGCGCGCGCACCGCTGCTTATCGAGGGCCGTGATCGGAGCCTGAGCTTCCACGAACGTGCAACGTCAAAGGATGTGATCAATGAGCTAAATAGAATGATAAGAAAAGGCGAGGAGCACCCAGCTAGTGCAAATTCCCAGGTGGCGGCCGATAAACTAGATCTTGCTTGCTGCTGTCCCACGGGATGGGTTCACGTCGAGCGAGACATAGACTTTACTGACCCAAAGGTTTGTAGCCTGCTAAAAAAAGGGAGAAAAATTGTTTATTTTCAATGGGAAATTATTTAATACAGGCTAGAGCGAACCTTTTGGACGTGATGCTCGCCAGCAGCGAGAGCTCCTCGGCAACTTCGAGCAGCGGCTCCGCCGGCAGTGACTCTGGCGACGAGCCACCTGATTATCGGCACCTCCATCGACTCCATCGCTATCGGCGACAGAAGAAAGGTTTGCGAGAGCCACACACTCGTTAGGAGAACACTCTGCGCGGAATTTCGTTGTTTGGCACAGTTTTCTGGATAACACTGCGTGTTGCAGCGATGCTTGGTTGCGCACTGCTTTAGTCACTCTTTAGTCGTGTCCAGCGCTCGTAATGCATTTCGGACTAGTTTTCATGGGATGTCTTGTCATTTTTGAGAGGCTTGGATCATCCACAGGCTAGTTGTTTTTTTCGAGCAGATATTTGAGTGAAAAGTTTGGAATTTGTGTTTTTTTTTTTTTTATAATATCTTGAAAATTATTGGAGGTGGAATAATTTTCTATTAACAAAAAATTTAGGAAATTTTCTCATCTACAAAAAACATTAGAATAGAAATTTTTGTATTTCTAACGATTTTCGAGATATTACTGAAAAAAGAAGCCCTTAATTTATTACCAAAAAAACTATATAAATTTTTAAGTTGGTTTTCTTTCGGGATTATCTCATTAACTGTTGAACAAATGAAAATTCTACCTAGAATATTTTTTATAGAGAATTATTTGAGCTACAAAATTTTTTATATGAGAAAATTTCCTAAACCTGATAGTTTTCAAGATATTCCAAAAAAAAACCCATGCAGATGATAATCAGTGCTTTGCGTACAAAAAAATAATCCGGGCCTCTCATTTATAATTAATCATCAGTCCATATTAACACACATACACTAAAAAAAATCATGCACAGTCATATCCACATATGTACATAGCCATTTCCTTATTTTCTGTTCAGATGATAGCGCCTACGCGGTGTGCTTTGATTGTCACGAGAAAAGCTACGTAGTTCGGCTTAGTGATGATAAATTTTTCTGAAAAAAAAAACATAAATAATCCCTTTAAAAAAAAATCACGAAAATTACACAAACTGGACTTGGAGCGGCGGAGGAATCAAACCCGGGGCTGGAAGAAATAATCCAACTAAGCCGAGCTACTCTCTGCCGCTAGACAATGCGAATGAAAGCGTGAGCGAAAGAAATCCGAGTGAAAGGGAGGAAAAAGATTAAAAAAAAAAACACATGCTAAAAACAAAAAATAAAGAGGCAACTTGACCCGCTGATGTGTCCCCAGCATCAGCAGCCCAAGCCCACCGCGTGCTGCGACTGCCATCAACTTGGGGCGCTACCAGGCCGTCAATAATTGGCCGAGGCGAGGACTTCTACGTGCGTTATGGTGAAAAAGAGCGCGATGCAGTCGCGTGCTTTGACTTCCTCGATGAGATAACAACACTTTCGTCCTCGTCTGGGGATTTGGAGGATCTTCTGACGCCCAGCACAGACTTCATGAAGGTGTCGCCGCTCTGAGGACGAAAAAAGACTTGAACGATGAGCTTAGAATGCAAAAAAAAATGATACAAAGTAGATTTAAGCCGGAAGATTGTTTCTTTTTATCAAACCGTGATAAACATCGGATATTGGTCCTAGACTTAGCATATATTTCAATTCCGTAGCCTCGGGCTCGAACTGCCTGTGAAAAAGCCACTAGGGAATTTTTTGTTGTTTTTTTCTATCTGGAAAAATCCCTAGGGGTGTAAATTTTTGTGGTAATGATCTAGAAAATAGGTTTAATAGTGTTAAGAATTAATCGAGATATTTTACACTTAAATTGTAAGACAATTGGTGGAAAAATGGCGTTTTTTTTTTTTTTTTTAATGAGTCTCTTGCATCATTCCTGTAGGAAATTCTCTCACCTAGTGACCGACTGACAATGCCTTCGATTAGATGGGCTAACAGTTGAGTAGTGATTTTAGACTCGGATAAAATTTTTTCATTGCCATTTGGCCTTTTAAAAACTTGGAGTGGAAGGCGCAATTTAATTACTCAACTGCGTTGAGCCCGTGACTTGTAAATATCATTGTATTATAGCAAGATATAAGTTATCTTCTCTTAAAAAATAATAAATAACGACAATATACTGAAAATACTGTGTTTACATTTCTTCCTGAGTTTTTGTTTACCATCGAAATAATTTCCACCAAACGCTACTAAATATCTTACAAGTTTTTTCATCGAAAAAAAAAAAAAAACGTAGACAATCTTAAACGTATTAAATTATTTTTAAACTTTTATTATCAACTTTTGAACACACGAAAATACTCGAAATTGTTGCCGGAGCAGAATTAACCGGCAGTATAGCAATACAAAAAGGTAAATGTAATGAATTTATATGAATTTACAAAGTCGCAAGAAAATACTCAATACAATTAATTGGCTGCCTCATGAAAAAGTATACGATTACACAAAGTGTAAAATTAATTTGCCAAGTTGAATTTCGATTTTTTTTGCTTCTAGTCTGTTGGACCCTTCAATAAAAAAAAAAATTGAGCATGAAAATCGATTGCTCGCTGGTTTTTTGCATTTAACTCTATTTTTACCGATTGTTTCGAACCTAGATCTTTAAATTATTCTCCATTAAACTCGGTAAGCACGACGCTCCTGATTACGAATAGAATTTGCTAAACAGAGTCCGGAAATAATTCCACCGATTTCGATGACGCCCAATACAATGGCTGCAATACCAATGGTAGTAGACGATTTGCGAATAAAATTTTTGAATGCCCCTAGACATCCTTCTGAGTATGGCTCCGAGCAAGAATCGCTAGATTGTTTGTCTGTCGGACAGCACGATAGTGGAACAGCTTTCGAAAACTTAGTTCTCCAATCGTCAGGTGACTGAATGCCACAGCATTTCAGCTATAAAACCAAACAAAAATACATATAATTATATAACATAACTTAAAACAAAACAAAAAAACAGATGAAACATTTGTTATTTTTGACAATGTTGATTTAAAAATTAGAACAGATTATAATTGTTCCAAAAATTATTAATTGAATCACGGTATTTTTATTTTAACAACCTTTACCCAGTAATCTAAATTAATCAGGGGTTTGTAAAAAAATTTTTTACATATTCAACTCCGAAACTATGTTAGTAAGGTTTTAAATCTTGAGATTTTTTCTACGGAGTTTAACACTTATTATTATTTTTCAAGTATCGAAAAAACTCTAAAATATACTATCCCATTTTTAAATCAATATTTCTTTCGGAAAAAAAATCTTTCAATATTGTTATAAACATTTAAAGATGAGTTTTTTGTCACTCTACAGAAGAGATCTATCTTAATATAAAATCATGTAATTTGTAAAGTTGCAGGAATATTTTAAAAATAGACAAACAAAACTGTACTTACACCTTCTTGCAGATGATCTAGCATGAATGTGATCTCAGCATCGGTTTTGTACTTCTTGAACAGTCGTACTAAGGCTGTATTGACATAACTATCGCTTTCGTCGAGTTTATCCTTATTCAAAAAGATGAAAATTCCTGCAGCAACTTGAATTACGACAATTGTGAGCAAGCAGAGCGAAAACTGGAAGAAAGAAAATTATTATTTATTTATTTATTTGTTTCAGAAAACACAAAAGTGTTGAAGAATCATTTGAGATAAATTTTGGTACTCACTGTGATCACCATGCAATGGCTTTCCCTGACGGCACCACAGCAACCGAAAAAGGCAATAATAAATATTACGCAGCCAACAACGATCATTCCCGTAGACAAAACGTGCGCAAATTCCAGATTTAATTCATTAATGAGTGAATAGGCCTTGAAGTGAGTACTGGCTCCTAGAGCAATGAGTGCTAGTCCTACAAGCTGAAATTCAAAAATCAATCATTGCCTGGATGGTAATGCCCTGTCGTTTTTTCTCTAGTCATTATTTGTTAATTATCCTAGTCTGTCCTGCAGCATGATCTTTTTTTAGTAAAATCGCGTCTAATTTTTTTTTTTTCTCTCAATTAATTACAACTCTCGAAATGTGACGCCGAGTTTAATATTCTGGAAATTAATTTCTAATAACATTTAATAAAAAACAACTTTTATACATTAATTATAATTTTTTAAAAATCACAAAAAAACTAATATGTCAACCGTAAAATTAAGTTGTTCTGTTTTTTCAATCAGAAATTTTTTATTTTACCAATATCTCGAAAGTTATTAATTTGAGAGTGTAAATCCCTGCTGTTAAAAATCTAGCAAGGAAATTTTGAGGCATCAGAACAAGATTATACATTAAGGAAATTTCCGTTTTTTAATACGGAAACTTGTACCAGGGATCTCATACAACCTTAATGAAAATTTTGTATAAAATGTTTTTCATATCGCCTGGAAGATTCTTTGTAACTATGTGATGGATTAGTTACAAACTTACAAATCTAATATATCTCGCGATATACGATAATAAAAACGTCGGTAATACAGATATCTCACTGATCCTTCAAAAATTATTTCGTTATTAAATCGCAGTAAAAATTTTTCAGTCATTCCTAAAAACAAATAAATTCAAGGAATTTCATCGCCATTATCATTATCACTGAATTCAATAGCTCAACGATATAATTAGCGTTTTTATAAAATTCAATTAGCCACGTCGACAGACAAATCCCCGAGGTATTTTTAATCATGAAAAAAAAATATGTACTCGAAAAAAAAAAAAATTCTACTGATTTCCACGAAGACTAAAAAATACCCGAATCCTTCAACTTCCTCTGAATCATCGTCAAGTGTTTTTCTCCAAGCGTGATAAGCTATATATTTATCATTTTAGTGTACATATTGGCGGGTGTTATTGTCGATATCAGTCGAAAGAGTTTCATCGTCGATTTTTTAACAGTAGACTCAACAAAATAAAACTGCGTGTAAAAAATGTCTCGAGTTATACCAAGGATCCTCACAGCAACTTTACTACGACGCAATACATATTTTTTTCGAGCTCACAAACTGGCGTGTTCGATATTTATACAATGCATAATAAATATCCTTGAAAGACAACGTGATCAACAGGTCGGCAAAAGGCAACAAACAATATGTACAACCAAAAATCTCGATTTTCCCAGCCATCTGCTGGGTTTCATCACATGACGAAATCACGAAAAATACGATAAACACCGAACAACAAAAAAAAAGGTTATAAACATAAAACAGCGGAACGCTGTAATTTGATAAAATAGTAAACATAAACACGACGGCCATTTTGTGTAAATATAACCAGAAGAATAATAAAATCTCTAATTGAAACAGGTCGAATGATTCAATCACATCTTGACACGCCGATAAAACCGAACGTGATAGATAGTCGAGGAAAAAACGCACTTTAGAAATAAATAGAAAATGGCGGATATACTCACGCAACAAAGAAAGTTGAAAACGAACATGAGCCATCGTATCAATCCTATGGTACATCCCATAATTGCAGTTTTTCCCAAAACTACGTGGCAGATAAATATATTACACCAAGAGGTTGGCCAAGTTTTCACAGAGACTCGTGTATAAACGCCTCGCTAGTTCACTGGCGACTGAAGTGGACTGAGAATGCTTTTTGCTATAACGCCTTGAAGTGCCCCCTGCCCCGCTCGCCAGAGGGGCCTTACGTCACTGTTCCGCGGCCTTTGAGGCAATACAGGCGTGTTTCAATGTTAAACCAACATACACAAAAGCGAAGATCCTTACTTCCTCTGTGATATGACAATTGTTTTTTGCTCTGCTTTGTCCTTCAGATTAAATCGTGCAATATGTGCCCACGCGCGCGAAATCTTTCGGCGAATGTTTTTTTTTTTACTCTTAATAAAAGATGTATAGTCGCGTGAATTTCGTATTCCCGCAAGATCACATGGTTGATTTATTGAAAACAAAAAATCATGAAATTGTTTTTTTTTTTACGATTAATTGTATTTCCGGACGATTTTTTCTACGCTAAAAGGTATACATCATTTGTTATCACGAATTTCAAGCGCTTTCGCGACAAGGAAACTTTTTTTTTCTCACGTCTGATGACTTGTGAGGATCTGACTCATCCTTACGTCATTTTATTAATAATTCATGACTTAATATTACTGATAAAATGATTTCATGATCGCGTATGCGCTGTATTAAATTGTGGTCGTTTACCTCTCGATAATACAGCTAGAACGGATTGGTGCATGAAAATTGAAGGAAACATGGCGATCTTTAAACGCAAATTTCTCGAAAACTATTGAGATTATCAAAATTTTTTGCAGAACGTTTTTTATAGCTTGTAAAATCCTCTACAAAAAAGGTCCTATGCATAGATTGTTAATTCTTCATATTTCTTGAGATATCTGCAAAAGAATCACATACTGGATATTACGTTTTTTTTTTTTTTTCTCATAATCAGCCAGGAAAATCATCACTGCGACATGTCAGAAAGACATTTATGAATATGATCTGTTTGCCAGTTAATTGAATGACTAACTGCAGGCAGAAAAACAGATACTATATGACTGCAAACTCGTTCAACAAGAATTAATCACTAAGAAAATTTTGTTCTTTTCCATATATCTCATTAACTATTAAATATACGAAATTTAGCTTTAGAACCTTTTTTATAGCCCGGAAAATTCGCTACAAAAAACATTCAGCCCAAAAATTTCCATCTCCAACAGATGTCGAGATAAAACAAGATTTAGCACAAAAGTCATGATATATATTTTCATATATACCCATATCATTTTCAATATTGTTGCAAAGGTAAACGCAACTGATAATATATCAACGATTAGATTTTTCCAACGCAGATTGTCGCCTGCGTTTTTTGTGTTTCTTCAAAATTTTACCATGATACACCAAACTCGTGGCAAGAATTATCTAGAAAAAAAATTTTTATTGTGCGTTTGACGATATATATTTTTAACTACTCTATCGTCACTGCCTGAGGTAGTGCGTCGTGTTTTTAATGACTTTGACATACCTGAGAAACAATTGATAGCAATGCCATCAAAAATACGTGGATAGTGATTAAGCTGTGTCTATTAATAGACCAGTGTCGACATTCCAGGCCATGTTCATCTTTGCAAAACACCCTGGTAGCATTGTCCAGCCCTTCAAACGAGCAGCAATTTTGTGCGAATTTTTCCCCTTCGCTGCAGCAGTTCACCTGCTACAAAGTTGTATCAAGACGATAAGCCAAATGAAAGCGCAACATTCTGAGTCATTGCTATTTTTATCCAACGCATAGGCGAATCACTCGAGCTTGATGTTGATTCAATTCCCACCTGAATTTCCGTGAAATTTATCTGCGTGATTGCATCCTCGACCTTTGGCAGGAACAAGGTTTCCTCAAGGCTGTGTGAGAGCATTGTATTTAATTGTTCGTATATCACCAAAGCCCAAACGCCTGCACAGGCTTCGATCGTTGTTACCGACAGCAGTGTCAGAAGAAACTAAAAGAGAGAGAAACGATAGTAAAAAATATACCATTAGAGATAAAAAAAAATTCTAAAATCAAAGTTACCATAATTAATTGAGGGCGATTGTACTTGTAATCGACGACAAACCAGAAATAAATCGCCAGGCCTGTTGTAACAAGACCCATTGACAATAAAATGGCCGGTGGACCATCTGCATTATTATTGACGGATTCATTTTGATGCAGTTGGTAAAGGAAAATGGCACTTGATATACAAACAGTGATACCCGAGAGCTAAAATATATTTTTTATCGTCAATATAAACAGTCAGAGCGTTTAAAGAGTGCGTATCAATTTTCATAGGTGATAAATACTTACTCCAAGCAAGATAAAGCCGCCCAAGATGACCGAACGAACGCAAAAATAGTTGGCCGTCATGGCAGTTTATAAATACAACACAGTGTTATATTTTCTCGCTGTACACTGCGCCGAATAAATATTTAATACTAATTTACCAAAGAGAATATAGCTATAAAATTCGACACTGCATCTCGTATATTTTCGAGCGCACTGACTCCTCTGATGGGCTTGACCCAACAAACTTGCGACAAAAAAGACAATCAGCCCGTTGTGTCGTGCAACTCAAACAGATATTTTAAAATATTAGTGTAGTCTGCTCTTAAAAAAATTTTCCTTTTTTCTCTCCACATTTTGACAAACAAATTGCTCAATTTTTCAGCAAAATATCATTTTTTTTTCTCGTTCTCAATGAATTATAAAATAAAAATTCATTGAAAAAATATTATAGATATTTTTTTTCGAATTTTTAACATGTTTATTTATTGTTGTTTTTATTTACCAAGGATATTATAGACTTTTTATCTCATTTAAGAAAAAAAAAAAACGATAGTTTACTTTTATTTAAATTTCTAACTAAGTAGCAACGGATTGCTCATTGGCTGACGCCGGCCAATTGGCGCAGGAACTTTCCAGGCCTTGAGCCAATAAGGCGCCTGAGTTGCGAGTTGTAACAGGCTGCGAAAGTCGTGCGACGTGCAAGAGTCCACCATTATCGCATCACATTCTAACGACCGGCTTCGTTCGAAGCACATTGCGTTATATCGCGTCGTCATACCTCTGCGAAGATTTTTGTGATAAATCAACCCGATAAACGAGATTGAATACTTGCACCATCAGTCACCGTCATCGTTTTGGTAAGTAATGACTATAAACAATCTGTCACGGTCAAATATGACCGCAATTCGTGATTTCTAGCGTCCACCGAGACGACGTGCTTTTGTTCTTGACTCGTGTATATAAAACCCTAAAAGTTTTTAATTGCTTAAACCCAGTCTTTCTCTATCGTCAAATTGTGATTTTAACCAACAAATAACCTCATTGTCGGTAGTAGAGAGTTAATCAACGTGAAATATCTGTGTTGCCGCGTGCGCAGCGGACAAAAGATGTGTATTGTGTATCACAAAAACTAATCAGCGTGCTGCCTCACTCTGAACGCGGAGAAACGTTGAATAGACGCATTCGGTGTTTGTATACACAAGCCGCACGACGTATTTTAGTTCCACTTGACCCAAAGGCATATAAAATCCTGATAACATGCTTTGCAACTACCTACATACAGTTTATGAAATTAAAACATATGATTATATTTCATTACAGAGAACGTTTTCTGTCTGAAAATAAGAAAATGTCTGACTTGCAACCGAGATCAACACGAGGCTTTGCCAAGCGATCAACTTCGGGGCCACGGCGTCGACACAGCTATCAAAATGGCCGCGCAAGCAGCAATTCTGGTCCATCAAATTCGCGTCCTTCGAATTCTGGTTCGTCGGGATTAGTTCCAGCTAATTCTGAGGAAAACCAAGACATTCGTTCAGAAGATATTCGTCCAGAAGACAATCGTCCAATGTGGCTTGACGCCTATGTCGCAAACGTAGGCATGATAATTTTTTTTTTATATTAAAACAATTTCATAGCGAAATTTTTTTCCTCAGCTGAAGAAAGACCTGGTTAGCGAGGTGACAAAAAACGTGGTGGCGGAGATGACGACAATGTGGAGGAGTAAACTCGATGATGTGATGAAGTGGCGCAGCATGTATCACTCAGTAAAAAACAAATTATCGCGATTGGAAAATGAAAATTGGGCGAGTAAGTCCGGTGTCGGGGCACGCAACAGCGAGGCAGGGCCCTCTCGAGAACGTTCGGTTGCTGATCCACCTGAAAAATCAACGGAACGTAATCTTGAAAAGGAAAATGTCTCTGCAAATGGGCTGGAACCCAGGGCCCTCTCGAGAACGTTCGGTTGCTGATCCACCTGAAAAATCAACGGAACGTAATCTTGAAAAGGAAAATGTCTCTGCAAATGGGCTGGAACCCATCCAAGGCGAGGATATGGCTGCGGAAGACGTCTCAGTGCCGCTGGAGACTGCTGAGCAGGTTTGCCGTCTTCTAGTCGCCCTGACATCAGAGAATCCAAGGCGAGGATATGGCTGCGGAAGACGTCTCAGTGCCGCTGGAGACTGCTGAGCAGGTTTGCCGTCTTCTAGTCGCCCTGACATCAGAGAATTTTGATAAAACTCTGTCAGAATTACTCGAGCTGAAGGCGGAGGAGCTTGAAAATGCGATCAAAGGATTTTTCGTTGCGGTCAACGAGGCTCCAGACAGTCGCAAGCAGTACGCACTCATGTGGAAGGCTCTGCATGATAAGAAACCGTGGGATATGCAGCAGAAAGAGGCTCTGGACGCGCAACTGCGCGCTGCTCAATCCGATTCGCCGTCCTCGGAATTTATATCCACGGTAATGTTCATTGGAGAGCTGTTTAACCAGGATTTGGTTGTTAAATCCAGTCTGGTAAAGCTGCTGCAGTGTCTGGGCGACGGTAAGACCGAGTGTCTTTGCCATTTGTTGAAAAATGTGGGTAAAAAGTGCCAGGAGGTCGACCTCGATCTGGAAGAATACTTTAAACCGTTCGAGAAACTTCTGGCGGCAAATTCTGAGGCTCCAACTGTTGAAAACATGATCAGAGATTTGATAAAACTCAAAACTAATGGATGGAAAACCGATGATGATGGGCAAGTGCCTGAAATTGATGAAAAAGTCATTTCAAATGGAAAAAACGATGATTCCATGCCCACTTCTTCAAATAAGGAGTAAAACATATAAATAATTTTTTTTTTCCACGGCTTCCAAGATTATTATTCAGAGTTTCTATACCGATATTAATAAGTATGTTTTCTTTACTTATTCTAATTTTCATTATAGATATTTCGATGTTAAAAAGAAACCACGTCTTGAAGTCACTAATGTTTTTTCACTTCAGCTGTAAGAATTACTTTTTTTTACGATTCTCAATAAAGTTTAAGTACAAAAATAGATGTAATGAATTATTTATCGCCACGATGTGGATTTTCTCGATTTATGAAAAATTTTTTGTTACAATTAAACTCGATTAAAAAAGTTTGCATGATTTTTTTTTTAAGGAAAAAATTATATTACATCGAGTTGAATTTTTTCTGCACTAAAAAATTGCCTGGAATAACAAATATTGAACGAAAAAAGGCATAAAAAAGACGAAAGAGCCGATAAAATCAAGTTATATTAAAAAAATCAAATGAAAAATTAATATTTTTGGCGGAAACGAATGGAAAAAAATTTTATTTTACAGTATACCGAATGCTCTAGCTAGCATTCGGGTTACAACTTCTTTACTAATTGGCTCTTGAAATCTTTCAAAGGTGTCAGGGTACGCAGTGTCGTAAAGCTCTTCTGTGGGTGGATCGTGATTGTCCTTCAGGCGGAACCACCACAGTAGCTTGTTGTCCATAATTTCGAGAATCGTAGTAACTCCATTAAATGTTACTTCAATGCCATTGAGCGATTCACCCGTGCGACGGCAACTGGCGCGCCGTACGTCCATTATTGCCTCGACCCTGGCGACGGTATCTTCAAATGTCCGAGGAGGCCCACCTTCACGGCGTTCATGCCACTTTCGTGGTACAATCGCTTCATACCTGACCATCTAAAAACAAATGCAACACACACATAAAGATGAATAAAGACAATGCTAATCATAATTCAGCGATAAAATAAATATTCGGATGTTTATGGAATCATCTGGTCGAGTTAAATTTTTCAGCAAGAGATTAAAACCAAAAAATAAGACATAAAATTCGTAAATAACGCGAAATGTCCACTTGTGTATAAAGCGCTTTCATGCATTTTGTGTTCATTTTTGGTTATACTTGTGATTTTAGTTAAAAATTAAATAAAATTCTTAAAAACAGCAATTATCAAATTAAATAGCATAATATAGTTAGCATTTTTTCTTATACTTCGTGAAAATTGACGATTCCACTGGCAAATTTCAAACTGCACGAAAAAAAAAAAAAAAACTCAGGCACGTGCTAGAAAAATACTACACTACTGCACAGTAGCTGAGCTAGCTCTGTTTCACTCAGTTTCATTCTATTTGATTATGGAACCTGTCGGCGCCTGCTTACAGCTGGAAAATGCAGGGGTGAGGGTAGTAAATCTTTTCCCGTGTGCCACGCCCAAACTTTCGGATACATGAGGCCCATGCCATGGACCTTGAGAGGCCCTTTTCAGTCAATACATGACTCATGTGTCAACAATCCCTTATTTGTAATCTATAAAATAATGCAGGGATTTGTGAATTTTTTCTTTATGTGTGAAAACCTGAAATTTAAAATATTGACATTATAATCAAATTAAAAAAATATATACATTAAAACGGATCGTTAAATTGATGAATTATTACATCACTTTTTTACCGATATTGCGTCATATAAATTTTAAGATCGCCATAGATTATTATATGTGATTATTATAGACCATCTTAACGTATAACCTCAAATATTATACGACGTTTGTCATTTTATAAACCTAACTCACTTGATTTTGTGAATATTATATATTTTTTGTATCAGAATATCCTTTTTCTTGGTTTAACGCTCTCATTACCAGTTTATTCACCTTACTTACGAGTGTTTCCAGCAGTTTTTAAAATGATTTTCTGTTGCAGTTCAAAGAAGCTACCGGAAATATTCTCGAAGAATGCCGTCGTTCGCGCCAGTTTGCGCGATTGACTGCCCCCCACACACACATCGTTATATTTTACCAACTCTCGTTATTTTCCTCATTCTATATCATCAACCAACAAGTTGCTCCTAATTCTCCCGAAAGTGATACATTAAACTACAAAGTCAAAAAGCTCACGTATAATATTCTTAAGTTAATTAATATTGTGAAACATAATTTATCTTTGGTTAACCCAGTCAATCTAGTCAAAGGTAAGTGTTGTAGGTTATGTGTCACACTTGCTCAAGGTCCTCGTAATTGTTTTGACACGATCCTACACGATTGCACAACATCTGAAATAGTGAAAATAATTATTCTACAAAAGCCCACAGAGAAAAATCTTGGAAACATGTCGTCTCCATGGGGAAAAATCACACCATCAACAGAAACAACTCTCAGTCTCGATGAGATTGCTGCCGAGGAAGTCGTTCGCAATTTGCAGGAGAAGTAAATCACATCTGTGTAAGTACTCTGAAAATCTTCTCTCATATTTAATAAAAAATTTATCTACAGAGAGCTGGAAAAGTACGCGAAAAAGCACCCGAAGACTGCCAAAGTTGAGGAGGTAATAAACGAATTTATGCCCTGCAATTTCGACGACACTGACAGCGACTCAGTGATTGCGCAATTGTTGCAAAATCAGTACAATCAGGAGCATGATCTCATGCTAAAACGCACAGAAGAGAAGTTTAATGGAAACTCCAAAGGTACAAGATGAACTCTTGATGAAAAAATTACCTTTTAATCGTGAAATTTTTACAGTTGGCATCTCTCTGTCAAATTTCCGGGCCTCCTGCACACCTCAGATCGTCGAGAAAACACTCATTGATGACGACAAGCGTGATTTGGATCGTTTTGTGGTAAAATTAACTTTTATAACTCATTTTCCTCAATGAAATTCAACGTTTTATTTACCTTTTATTCAGAGTGTGGAGAAAGAATATGCATCTATACCGCGATGCGGCTATAAAAAATCTGCCGAGGGCTCAGAGATCGTTACGAAGCATGACATTCTGATGTCCTCGAGAATTAATGCGTGCCGTGTACTGGAGTTTCCTCCAGGAATTTCTACAGGTGACACTGGTGGCTTTGACGTCAAGCTCAACAATAAAGTGTTCAATTCACTGCGTGCTCACAGCCACGCTCACTGTGCTCGTGAGAAAGCTAAAACCCGGCCGCATAAATAAAATATAAATTTATTAATTTATCACCGGGATGAATCAATAAAACATGGAAATACTTTTCCTCGTGTCTATTTAATATTAGTTACATCTTATTCGTATATACAATCTAAAAATAACGAATCTACATAGAAGTGGTTTATTTTTTTATAAAAATAATTTCTTTCATTCTAGGTAATGTTAATTTATTTTTCAGAATAAATTTAAAATCATCCTTAATAAATGTTATGGATTTATACTATCCAATTAAGAAGAACGTTTTTTTTTTTTAGTTTGCCATTGATAAAATATTTATTTTCACATTAACTTATGACTTTAAACTTCATAATAATGATAAAAAATGTATAATTTCATAGATTCATCAGGAAATTCAAGGTATGTGGGCCTTTGAGGGCTCTCGAGGAATGGAAAAAAAAAATAGAAAATAGCACGAAACTATTGCAATGCAAATTTTTATCAATCCAATCAAACTGGCTCGTAATTTCCTCGAACCCTTTTTTTTCATTCATACTACAAGATTGAATTTTTTCCACGTCTCGAGGAACCTTATGGTCAGTTAAAATGGTTATATCACAGCGCGAAAAAAAATAATAATAAAATCAACACTCTAATCGGATCAAATAGGGCTGAAAACCTCATCTGAGTTCAATAGTGGGTGGTTTAACAGGTATTTTCCCGAGAATAAACTTATCAGCCAAGAAAGTATTCTTCTCGTCATCCGTGAGGGCGTTCTCGATGCTGTAATTAGCATGACAACCGGGCGGAGTTGGCGCTCCAGTGGTTGATTTTCCAAAAGGTCCAGTGGACATACCGCCAGCAGCGGTGCCAGAGGGACTGGTAACAACAGTGGCAGTAAAAACATTGGCTGACGAGGTCGTACTCGGTGTACCAAAAGTAGACCCAGCCCCAAATGCCGGCGGTGCGACTGGTTCGGCGAAAGAGCGCGAGAAAATGCTAGCACTCGTGGCGGCCGGTGGGGCAAAAGTTGATGTCTGCGTGCTTGGAAAGCTGGGAGCCATGGCGTTGAAGTTGGTGGTTGCAGCGGCCGAATTGCCGCCGAAAACACTGGAAGTAGGACTAAAAGGTGTCGTTTGAGTCGTGCTGAAGGGTGTCGCTTGGGTGGTGTTGAACGGTGTGGCCTGGGCCGAACTAAAGGGTGTAGTTTGCGTGGAAAATGACCCTGAGGTCGCTCCAAAGGCGGACGAAGCTCCGAATACGGGTGCGGCGCCGAAAGCCGGAGGAGGCTGGCCGAAAATTGACGAGCCAGAAGTGGATGTGCGCGTGCCGAAGGGTGAAGTTGTTGGCTGAACAGGCTGTATGGTCGTAGCACCTCCAAAGAGAGAAGACGACGCTCCAAAAGTCTGCGAGGTCGCTCCGAACGGTGAGGGAGTCTGGCTTGCGGTAAATGGTGACGGATTGGAGCCTCCAAACACGGAGGTTGTCGTTGAGCCACCAAAAACCGGCGGTGCTACCTGATTGCCAAAGAGTGAGGTCCCTCCGAAGGCCGGCTTGCCTCCGAAAACATTGCCGGATGCTGCTGCAGTCGTTGTACGACTGAAAATCGACGATGTCGCTGCAGTTGTGCTGCAGAATGTGCCGCCGCCAAATGTCGATGTCCCGAAGGTTTTTGCGCCAAACGGGTTACTAGACGTTGATCCCAATTGTGGCGTGGCTAAAGCAAATGACGGCTTGGATCCAAAGGTTGAAGGACTCTTACTACCAGATTGCAGAGCCTCCAACATTGCTATTGTCTCGTGCGTCGGGTTTTTAAAGGTTTCTCGCTTTGCACTGGCTGCTTGGCGCAGCTGTTCGTACTGTAATTTTGCCTGGTCGACTGTTCCAGACTTCTGGGCTTGATACATTTGCCATCGAACCTCTTCCACACATACGTCGTCGAAACCCGGGATGCAGGGCTGTTCTTTGAAGGGTCCATAACATGACAGGGGCCACTGACCGCCCCGTTCAGCTACCAACACCTCTTCCGCAATTATCTGGCTGTAGTAAATAAATGTTTAAGGTTTTATTTTACTGTTAGGCTGTAGAAAATTGGCATTTTTTATTGCTACTCACGCTAGACTCGTATTTAAATAATTGAAGGACTTGTTGATTGAATTATCACCTGCGACAATTGGAGGTTAGAGTTATTGGCAGAGTATTGTAATGTTTTTCTGGACTTACTGTAAAACGGATACGCCGGTCCGACATGTTCAAAGCGACAATACCCGCCGTAACGGCAGTGTCCTCGTTGGTAATATTTACATATGACCATTTTTTTTAATTGATTGAGAGTTTTTCACAAAGAAATTGCGCCGTTTGTTGCAATAACACTCTCCTTTTTTACCTAACGTCTCAATTTGAGGTTAAGTTATGATCAAAACATTCAAGTTTGTTGTTGACAATGTGGGGATTTTACTTTGGGGATTTATTACTATATTTGAGAATTTTTCGAGGAAAGAGGTGATGGTAGTTCTGGGCAAGGTTTGATGTAGATTTATTTGTGATAAATTTGAGTTTTTAGGTGATTTTTTTTTTGTTTTGTTCAAAGATTTTATATGTCGCTGGCATCTTGTTGCTCGGCTGAATGATTTAGATGCCAATATAAGTTTTCGATGCCTTTTTTGGAATTCCCGAGTAGTTTTTACTTTCCACACAATCATTCTGTTCGGAGTTGTCGGGGGCACTTGGATTCTGACCTAAATTTGTCAATATTTGATGTTGGGTATAACATTTTAAATGTTTTTCAAGTATTTCATAGCTCCATTACCTGATGGATTAATGGTTATGTTGGCCGATTCAATTTGTAGTGTAGTTTCTGGGTTAGTGATTACTGCAGCTTGATCATGGGAAATTGTATTTTCTTGTTGATCGTTTAAAAAATTGTCTCTGTCGGAATCATCATCGAGAAGTGGAGAATCACCGATATCTTCCATAAATGGTGACATTTCAAATATTGGCATCAACATGACTGGGTTGGCTATTCCTTGGTTCCTTCTATTTGATGTTTAATTAATTAATTAATTAAATATATTTAGCACATTATAAATTTACTTACGACGACCACGATTGCGACAGTCCAAACACAGTTAGTAAAATTATTACAGCGACTATGTAAATATACATATTTTTTTTATTTTTCAAAAATTATTTAAATCAATTTATGAGTTTCTCTGTCAATCGACGAGTCATAAACAATGTAGAATCATTTTCTACACTTTCATATTTTTTTGTTATGAGGTAAATCAAAGATAAAAAAATGTTATCAAACGAAAAAAATTCATCAGCCAATAGAAGATACTTGAAATTTTTTTATGACATGAAAATAACTGTTTGACTGATGATTTTTTATTGACTAATGAATATTAATTTATTGTGACATCCCCGCTATTTTTTGAATGACCCTCTAGTGGGAGAAAATGAGCCAATGAGCGTCGAGAACTTGAATTTCCTGCAGAGTGCGCCTGTGCGTCAGGCGTCCGTCAGTTGAGTTCGGGAGATGATGGAGACCGGTCGTCCGTAAATGAGCTCGCGAAAAAAATTCACGTACCTCCAATAAAACCGCGTAAAAGACTCAATTACTATCTTAAATCTGTGGAAAACTGTGCAAGTGAATATTAGTGAGTGTGATTAAAGTGTTGTGAGTGCAATTGGACATGAAATGGACATGAAACAGTGCGACGCAAATGCTGGTGGTTCGAGTCGACAAATTCCCTCTGACAGCTCTCATCACAATGGTTCGTACTTGTTGTATTTTTTTCCGGTATTTTATTGCAAAAATCGTCTAAACGATCGTAGAATGCCATTTAGAACATGTCACACAGCGAGATATGGCATGTGATGAGTTTTTTTTTTGCCTCAAGGCTGAGAGGCACATGATTGCGTTTGCTTGATTTTCGGCATTGTGTTCAGTTGTTGGCGATAAATATCGATGAGATTGTTCGAAAGGTAGCCCAAAGCATCTCATTTAGACTGAATAAGCTATGATTATTGTTGAATAGGGGAATATTTAAAATTTTGCTGTGTGTTCACAAATGCACAACGGAGCAAGCTTCCATCATGGCGTCGGGCGGCCATTTTATCCCCATTGCGCGAAGATTCAAATACACCGGTCCCAATTTTTTCATTATTATTTATTTCTCACGAATTTTATTACCATTATTATACAAAAATTCATTAAATAACTCAGAGAGTATAATATAGAAATAAATTGCTTTATTTCAAAAATAAAAAAATGCAAATAGAAAAGTTTCTTTTTTTGCATTGACTTTGAAAAGTACATTTTTTTCATCTATTTTTCGATAAGACTAGATTGATAGCAAAGTAAATAATTTTTCGAGTGATCCGCGTGATGTTTTAATTAACGTTATTTTCGATAAATAGGCAAACATTTATTTATTTTAAAAAGCTTTAATGATCATTAAATTATATAAATCGCGTAAAACCGGGGCTTTAAAGTATACATAACGTTGTTAATTCTCAATTTTCAAGTGAAAATAGTTTATTTGTACCCCAATAATGACAATTACACATAATTATATATATTTTTTAATATAAATGCTATCTAGCTATCAACGAAAATGTCTGACTAAATTATTTAATCTTACAGTATTTAATTTACGATCATTTTTTTTAATTCTGCGAAATTTTTTTATTTGGTGTTTATGAACAAAAGAAAAAACAATACAAAACAGTTAACCGGTGTCAATAATGAAAAAAAAAACTTTATTATTCGTTTACATTGGGGAGGATGTGAAAATTAATTTTTTTCTCCCGAATATTTTAAATAAAAAAAAAAAAAAAATTTAGACTTAAATCCTACATTCTTATTACTCAACATTTAAACGAAAAAAAAACTTCGATCCAACAAATTTATATTATGCATTTTAAGATTGAACTTAGTTTTTTCTTGTTTAGAATTTTTTCATATACTATCTTCACTCATTTATATATGTATATGTTCATCCAATAGAAAGAAAGCAAATTTACGCGAAAAAAAAAAAAAACGAAAAAAAGAAAAAAAACCGTGTTCAAGGCTAGTCATCTAAATCATTTACATGTAAAACTTCCCTGTGAGTTAAGCCAGCCGTACAGAGACTCGTTATATCATCACAAGGGTACAAAACTCGTCTAGGATAGCTCGTGGTGATTTCAAATTCAATCGGTGAATCGGGCTGACTGTAAATCCAGTGGTACACGTCCTAAACCCACGAAAAAACCCCCAAAAACCATTATTAACACACTGCCCAGTTTTTAAACTACATAAATGTATGAAAAAACGCTTACCTGTACCGTGTCTGACATTAAAAATCGACGTTTGATGGTCCGCTCGCCCAATTTAATCTGCAAATGACAAGCATGAGGATGACTGGGTTCAGGTTCCAACGGCACCTTTTCAATAGTCATTTTTTTCTCCAAACGAATGCGTTCAATCTCAATTTCGGCAGCAGTAGTTGCGGCTTTTTCTCGGGCCTCCTCAGCCTCGCGTTTCCGTCGTTCCTCCTCGCGCCGTCGGTCTTTTTCCTGATCCGCACGCAAAGACTCCTCGTAGGCTTGGTCCTGCTGCTGTCGCAAGGACTGAGCCGCACTGCGTTCTGCTCGATCTTGTCGCGTCTGAATTAAACTGATCTCATTCGTGTAAATAATCACCCGCAGTCGATCCATCAAGTCCTCGGGCGATGGAATACCCTCCATTCGTCCAACTATCGTCATTTTGTTGTCTTTCAGTACTATTACCGCTAGGAACGGATAAGTCCCGGCTTTTAGGGCCTCTGCAACTTTGTAACCTTCGCCCGATTGCGTGTTACACGCCCAGAACAATGTATGAGTGTTTATGTAACGAACAACCTCGGCATTGCCCAAAGTTCCGCGACACCACTGCTCCACATCTTGAGCCTCGTCCTTGTGCAAATAGACGAGGAGAAATCGAAGCTCCTGCTTGGCATCGGACAGAGCTTGACTGTAAGATCCTTGATAAAATACCGGATGGTTTCTACCGTACTTTTCCTCGTAGGAACGAATGAAATTCATTACATCTGCCACGGGATCCGAGGAAACTAACGGGGGAAAAAAAATTATTTATCATTTAGCGCATGGATGACTTAATTTGCGGGATAAACTTTTTTACCTGGTCGTACGTTTGTTCGGAAAATCGCAAAAACTAATTGTAAAATGCTTGTGACTAAGTTATAACACATGGAGAATATTGAGGATAAAAATCCACCACCACCAGAGCTTCCTGCCGGGCTAAAGTAAATTCTCGACGCTGTGTCGTCCACAACGGCTGGAGGCCTCGATCGAGAGTCTTGGGCAAACATTGATGGTCGTCCTTCATACAGATTTAATTGTTCCTGGAAGAATTTAATCATTTTTTTTTTTTAGTTATATTCAAGTGTTTTTAGAGGTTACGTGCAGATTTATTGGTTCGAAGTGAGTTTTTTTTGTTGCTAGGTAAGGATAGACAGGTTAAACGTGACAGATGGGTTAAAAGAGGCTTGATTATTACCTGTACAGCCACTTCGAGGTTCCAATTGTGCCTTTGAAGGACATCACGACAAATTGTGAGGTCTTCGATGCCTGTGAGATCCTGAAATAATTATTTTTATCATGTTGTCGTTGGAAAAATTGACGGAAGGAGCAAGTCATTGTACAATACGTAAAATTTCTCACCTGGAATTGAAGAACTTTTTCTAATTCATCGACACTAAAATCACCTAGATGATTATCTGCCATTTTGATGTATTTCTTGTTATTCACAGTTATTTAATTGTGTTTATTTTTCGGTTTTTTTTGTTGGTCTTTGTTTTTTTCTTAATTTTTTTTTTTGTTAGGAAATAATGAAAATTTTTTTTTGGGTGGAAGTATGTATGAACTAGTTTATCAGCTGACACACAAATTCGGAATGCAAACAGTGTTTTTATCACGGCAATGAAACATTTGGGATTTTCGAGTTGAAAAATTAAACATAACTTTGTGAAATTTTTGTCAATCCAGTGTCTTTAATTTGTTGAATTCATTTTTTTTTCCTCATTCCGTCACTTTGTTGAACAAAAATGTTTTCTCTCTGTTGCTGCGTCTTTTTTTTACAACTGTTCGTCGTGGCCAATCTTCATGAGATAACACGCACACACTCGCAGCGACACACAAAACTCTCTCTCATATTTTATAATACGCAATAAAGTGGGGTTAGGATCGAAGTCAGTGCGCATTGGCGCAAAGATTTAAACTCGCGATATATTTCAACAATATTTTAACAATATTTTTCGAATGAAAATATCAATTGATTTTTCTTTATTGAAACGATGAGGGATTTTTTTATAGTTGAAAATTTTTATTATTCATTGTAAATTGTTAATCCTATAACTGAGTCAATTAATGCTACGACATTTTTCCCAAAATCTCGACAATTTTTATCGGGATCTCCTCGAAAAGAATCCTGCGAAACATCGTATAACCATGTTCTAAATTCGATCAATAATTCTATAATCTCTTGCGATAAATTGTCTTTGGACAGTGCGACAATAACTGCAGCAATATCTTCCATTACACAATAGCGAATCTTGGCCTGTTCATGATACCTCAGTGTCCACGCTAATTCCAAAACATCAAAACAAATTTTCGGACCAATAACGCAATTTTCCGCAGCAACAACAATCGTAGAAAGTGTCTTGAGAAATTGTACTAATAAAATATGCTCTTGATCTGCATGTGATTCCGGTATTTTGTGCAAACAAGTGCCTTTTTGCGACATTCCATACAGAAGCGGATAAAAAAAATGCGTTGCGACGTCATTAAATTTATTAATTGTCACCTCAGGTCGTTTAGTTGTATGAGCAAACTGTCTAGTATTTAATTTCACTCTTTTCTCCACAATTTCTTGCCAATTACATTCATTTTCTTCCCGAGTAGACACCTCAAAATCATCATCATAAAGTGTTTCATATTTTTTTCCTCCAGTCAAGTCCATCATCAGTGAAATTGGCTTATTGGCCTTTCGTTTGTGATTTTTTTTGCTCAAATTATCATCAAACTTGACAGCAGATCCTGCTGGAATTTTCGATAATTGCCTCGCAGCTTCAGCCAAGACATTGAGGAAGAAAATGCGATCATGTATGGAAAATTGTCCGATTTTAGCGTGAAAATTACTGCATAAAATTGGAGCACACTCTTTCGGATGTATTGTCACAATTGCCACACAAGATTTAAATTTTAATACCTCAAATTTCTCCACGTAAACTGTATCACGCAAAGTTGTAAAAATATTTAACAACTCTGCGGCAAAAGATGCATCATCTTGTGGTAATTGTGATAAAATTAATTCTTCCGCGATTTTAAGTGATTCTGAGAAAATTTCCGGATTTTTATTCTCAGAAAATCCAACAATATTGTCCTTAAGATCGCGAAGATAGGTCGGTTGTAATTTGGTTTCAATTTTCGTGTCATTCGACATGTCATAAGGCACAAGATCGTCATCACTGTCTAAATCATCGCTGTCGTGAGTTTCAGAACTGTTTTGAGCCGCCGCAGATTTAATTTTCACGCTGTCAATGTTCTTAATGATGTCTTGAAGCTCCTCCACGTGTTTCTGACTCTCAGCCGCCGATAAAATTCCGCATTTTACTCCCAACATCCGCATTTTCTCGTCTCCATTCGTGGAATCACGCTTAGGGCTGCCGGAGAAATTGATTTCTCCGACTTTTTTGTCAAATTCTCGAAGCCGCTGGGAAATTACGCGACCTTTCACGGGAATATCATCGTAGCTAAATGTTAATTTTGGCGCATCAGCACTATTACTGAGACTCGGGACAATTAATTCGCTAGTCATCATGCCAATCGCGCGGATTTCAAGCTGCAAAGACTCTAAATGCGCGGCGGTACCACTAAACAGCAGTTGCCGGAGCGTTTCACGCTCTGAACTTTGTAAATTTGATTTTGTTTTTTTGATTGATAGTAAAATCAACTTTGTTATGTACTCGTGCTGGTCTAAAGAAGTGTGATTTAGCGCACTTCGGTCGCCCCAAATGTCGAGCAGTTTAGTCACGAGGTTTATCAACTCTTTTGGCTCACTCGCGGCCAGGTATGTGATTAAATTCACGATTAAGAGATCGGAATTGTAGTAGGACAGCAGGGGAATTTTTTTCAGCAGCACGTGACGCCATTCTGGGGTTTTAACAAGTTTTCCCAAGACTTTATCCATTTTTGATGGCACTTGTGTGAGTTTTAATAGCTGTACGGCCACTGGTTCGATGCTTGCTCGCTCCAGATGTTCCAAAATATTTTTTGTTATAAATTCTCGTCGATTATTCGTGTTTTCCAATGACCATTGCGTTAGAATGTCAATTAAATCAATAAATTTCTCAACTCCAAGGGCTAAAATTAATTTGCTAACCAGTGAAGGCAATGGATGGACTTCTAGGGGTAGTTTCAAGTCTATTTTGACTGAATGGAGGAATAGAATTGCTCGTAAAATGTGATAACTGAGGATTTTCGTGTAAATTTCAGGTGTAAATGTAGCTCGAATTTTTCCTTGGAATTTATTTGCAATTTTGCTTGGTATTGCGACTAAAATTTGAAGAAATGCACGCCATTTTTCGATGAATTCTTCATATTTTATATTCGCTTCTCGTGGCCTACTTGCGTCGATTATTGCCGAGTAAATTGCATCGCTTCGAATGATTTTTTCGATTTGCGTTGCGATAAAATCAAGCGTTTGATTAGATGTAATTTTTTTTAGATTATCGATAAGGATCGTTAATAGCTCATGAAGCATTGGAAACGTTAGAGTATTTGTTGTTATTATTTTTTCGATGAGTTTCTCCTGGTAAATTGATGGATTTTGGTTGATTTGCTCCAGCAAATGCTCAACAATTCTTCCATAATGATATTCATTGATTTCCGGTGATTTTCTTGAATAATTATCCAAACTAATTGGCTCGGGAAAATTTTTTATGTAGTTGGATATCTCGGTATTGAGATTTTTGAGGTTAGATTCACTTTTTATTTTATCCACGCTGTTTAGAGCGTCTAAAATTTTTTTTGCTGACTCTTCCATTATTTACCTGCATAAATAATACAATTATAAGAGTTTTGAGGACTTAATTTTAATTGATAATCATTATGTTAGTTGGATATCTTGGTTGTCTCTTACCTGATTTATTTTTCTCTCAAGAAAACGCCCGATTTTTCTATTACTCATATGAAAAATTAAGTTTACTATATTTAGATGGTTAATTTTACGTCTGAACAACTCGATTGTTAATTATAAGAATAATTAAATATTAGTTTAAAATGTTTTTGTTATTGTTTGGAGAACATGAACGTTCGGTGTGTACGTGTGTTTGTTGATTTCTCTACGGCATCAACCCTCGTTATTTTATGTTGCTGCATTACCGACAATTGTTACACAGTGCTGTATTACCTTTAGAAAATTGTGTGTCGTCGACATAACCTCTATAAAGACTCAACGAAACGAAAACATTCAACATTCCATCTGTGAAGTTTAGTTTTTAATAACAAATCATGGATATTTTAAAAGCCGAAATAATGCGAAAACGAAAGCAACTTGAAGAAAACAATGTTCTAGTAAGTATATTAACTCTTTCAAACACACAAACAAAAATATTTCAATTCTCTAAACGCATAGCCTGATTTTTTTGCAGAAAAATAATAAAAAATATTTCAAACGAAGTGATTTAATGTCTGAAAAAACGGAATTATCGGAGACTGATGGTAATAGAAACGCACCGGAGAACAATGAGGCAAATCCAATTGCTGATGAACCTATGCAAAATGCCGTGGAGCATCAGAGACTATCACGACCCGAGGTGATTCGTCGTCTGCGTGAAAGATGCGAGCCGATAACGCTTTTTGGAGAGTCTGAGATTGAGTCGTTCCAGCGTTTACGCAGGAGGGAAATTCTCGAGCCAGAAGTCAACAAAGGTTTTCGCAACGACTTCCAAGAGGCCATGGAACAGGTTGATCAGGCTTATTTGAACGAACTGTTGACCTCGTCTAAGCCAAACAACAGCAATGGACATGGGGATGTCAATGTCCCCGACGAGAATATCACCTACGAGGACATCCAGGCCTCGACGTCACGGCTCAATCGTGGGAATCGCGACTTTGACATGACAATCATTACCCAATTTCTCCAATTTTTGGTGCAAATGTGGGGAAATCAATTAAACAGTCGTAGCACAGCTGAAAAAATGAGCACGAAAGGCAAAATGGCTAGTGCAACGTACACTCAGACTCGTGAATACTTAAAACCTCTTTTGCGAAAGCTTCGAAACAAATCTCTTCCCGAAGACATCACTGACAGTCTCACCGAAATTGTTAAGCACCTTCTCGAACGAAATTACATCCTTGTAAGTCGTGGAAAAAATTTTTTTCTTCAAATATAGTATTTTTATTAATACTTTTTTTTTCAGGCGAGCGATGCTTATCTGCAAATGGCCATTGGCAATTCCCCGTGGCCTATTGGAGTCACTATGGTCGGTATCCACGCGCGTACAGGACGAGAAAAAATTTTCTCAAAGAATGTGGCTCACGTAATGAACGATGAGACGCAGAGAAAATATATTCAAGCGTTGAAAAGGCTGATGACCAAATGCCAGGAATACTATTCAACTGATCCTTCACGTTGTGTTGAATATACAAAAAGTTAAGCGATTATTGTAATTCATATATTTTTGTTTATTTGCAGAGAGATCCAAGCAGAAATGTTTGAGGGCCTGGCGAGTAAATATTTTCAGTGAAATTGCGTTTTCTTAATTTTCGTTTTTTTTTTTATCTAAGCTCAATGAGGTTGATATTTGAACTCGTAATTTTGTGCCTACTACGAAATCTTAAACAATAATTTTTGAGCTCAGCTTAAACGCTAGTTTTGAGCAACTTTTTGTATTTAAATTGCGTCAAAACACGGTGTTCAAGACGTGATTCAAATTTTGGCCAAATGTTTATCTAAATTTAATGAATATTATAGTTAGTTTTTGGTTTGTGTGCAACCTTTGTTCAATTAGTTATAGTCTAAAAACTATCAAATTTTGTTTGCCTCCCATAAGAGCTCATGTATTCAAACTTAATTTTAACATTTAATTTCGTGGAAACTAAGAGCAAAACCGACGTGAAAATTTACAAGCATACGTAAACAATATTAAATGTTAATATATAAAATTTTTAGCTTGCTCTAGCCATTTTCAATTTCGTCACCAATTGAATTTCCAACCAATCTCCGTCGCCTATATTAATTTATGTGATGTAAATATTTAATTAAGTACTTAATATTGATAAATTATTGCTTTTTACTCAAACTTCTGGTGTTATCAGTCCTATCGATAACGTTAATCAACGTTGTAGTAGAAATTGAACAGTCATTGTCGTCGCTCGGGTTAGAAGCACAGTTGGATAATGTGTCATAGAAATTTCTTCTAATTTCAATCCACCAAAAAATTATTTTGAAGATCCCAATTCCCGTGATCGCTTGAAAGCCGCCTCGATGGCATTCATTAGCGATGCCCTAACGCGTCCTTCCTCAAGTGCGTGTATCCCCGCGATAGTGGTCCCGCCCGGTGAGCAAACCTCATCCTTAAGCTGTCCCGGGTGTTTGCCAGTCTCCAGAACCATTTTTCCCGCGCCAGCAAACACTTGGGCAGCTAATTTCATTGCTAATGCGCGGGGCAATCCATTTTTCACCGCTCCGTCAGCTAGAGCCTCCACCATCAGATATGCCTGAAGAGTTAAAACGGTAATTGTCGAGCTTTCGCAAGTATTAATAATTGTACTTACATAGGCAGGACCTGATCCAGCTAGGGCCCCAGCAGTGTCCATTTGAAACTCGGGAATTTCTTCGGTTACACCGAGGTGAGAAAATAGGGTCACTACTGGAAATGCATCTGCGGCACTTGTGTGTTCATTGCGGCAATAAACTGTAAATGTAGTTTGTACATAATATACGTGCTCTACTTTTAGTCAAAATTAATTGTAGTAAGAAATAAGCTGAATAGTAGGTCGCAATACTCAAAGTTTGTATTTTATTTTACAACTTTTTCATGTGACTTATCATGCATTTTTACTTTACAAGGTGTTATTATACTAAAATATTATTTTCTATCTTCTTTGTATAGTATTGATACGACATTTTAAATTGATATTTACCTGTAATACCTTCGCCAACACTCAGAGCCACATTGGGTAATGTCCGGATAATGCGAACGCAGTCTTCTTTTTTTACAAATACCGAAAGTAATTTCTGAATCAGAAATAATTTATATTATTAGTTGGATGTGTATTGCAAGGTGTTAGGTAGTTGGGGTTGATGGGAAAAATTTATTACTCGTTCTAATTGAATAAGCGGTACTCCAGCCATGATAGAAACAAACAGCGGACAAACAGTTGTCCCAGTGACTGAGGTTAAGCATAGGTTTTTTATCGACGCTAGGGCATCGTCGAATAGTTGTGGTTTAACAGCTAAAAATACGATATCACATGAATTTATAAGTTCAGTATTGGAAAGTGTTGTGTGGATTGAACTGTCCTGAGTAGTTTGTCGCCAAAAATTCAGAGTTTTTTCAGTTTTAGCGGATATCCATAGATTTTCCGGTGGTAGAATGCCTGAAAAATAGTTAATAATATATACTGACCTTGTTAAAACTATACTAATCAATTTCTAAGTAGAATATAGCAATACCTTTTTGAACTAGGGGTATAACCATGGCTTTAGCCATGTTACCTCCGCCTATAAACCCTATTTTATACTCGTTTAGTGGCTTCGATAGATCCATATTCACTCAAGAGCTTAAGCTACACTGATAAATTGAAACGTTTGTTATCACAATCGTATTAATTTTATCATAGAATCTCTCAAATGACACGTGAACACAAACTGTAACACTCAAATAACCTCTTTTCGGCGTATGTGACACAAGCGGTTGTTGGGAAAAAACAAAACATGCGTTCGCCATGTTAAAAAAAATTCAGATGAGCATGCGTAAAGCATTCCAGCTGATTTGGCGGACAATTTAAACTCAAAACATGTCAAGACGAGATTTTTTTAAAAACAAAAATACTTATATAATTATTTCTACTTAATTTACGCATGTTTACAAGCTGTAAATATTAGTATCCATTAGTAAAATTACAAAACTGATAATATATTTGACGTTAAAAATTTTATTTTGATCGTAAAAAAATTTTATTTTGTGTCATATAAGAATATAACAAAAATTTTAATTTATCTCCATATATGCTAGTCATCTCGGTTGCCAATTAATCAGACGTCGCGACGAATAAAAATGTACTTTTTTTTTTATATCCATCACTGATTCTGATGATGTTCCCCAATCGCGTGCACAGTTTTTTTGCTCGGACATTCCCCCCTGAGCATATATTGAATAATTTATAAAATGTGCGCGCGAGAGGAGACTATATACATATATATGTGCGTACTCGCCGAAAAGTTGAAACGATGCCGACGCGAGACCATGGGCGCTTTTATAATTAGGCTACGAAACGAATTGTGCCTGACATCCATATCGACTACCTAAGTCAAACCAAACTAACGAGGCTTCGTTCCATCCGATTGCGCGCAAATAAATCTCCGGCCCGTATATCTCTGCCATTATCGTAAATCTTTCGACACCGCCGTCGTTGGAAGTCTGCTGCGCATGTTGGCTTTTTTTTTTGGGCAGCGCACACATACGCTAAACCTTTAGTTTAGCTATTTTACATTCATATCATAAATCACACACATATATAGGGACATTAAATGGTTCAAATCACACGCTTCAAATGCCTATATCTCGTATATATATAGCAGTTCAAGAGAAACAGACGCATCATGCATATCTGTATGTTTGTATGTGATTTCTAAGTACTTTTATTGAAAAAAAAAAATCACCTGTGAGATTTTTTATTTTGACATTTGTGACGATGCTCAATCGATCGACGACGCTCAATCGAATAGGTTCATATATAGGTTTTAAAGGACTTGTATTTTTAAAAGTGAAAAATTTTTGTTTTTGTCCGTAAGGATTTTGAAAAAAATTCCTCTATATACAATGTTGTATTTAGGCGTTTTAAAGAGTGCTTTTGGGAACGATTTTTTTTTTCAAGTGAAAAAATTTTATTTTAGTCAGCCACACGAAAGATTAATATTATTTGCATTTTACGAGTCACTCATGAGTTAAATTTAAGAAAATTCCTCGGAATTGAGTGCATCATGCGATCTATTTTTTTTTATGTAAAATCCATCTTGCTATAAATATGTCATAAACCATGCGGCGCAACGTTGTATACTGCATGCAAATGACAGGAGATAATGAAGTTGAAATTTGTTTACACAGTAATTTAGAGCAGGAGATTTTTTTGTAACTATGAAAATTTATTTATTTCTCATTTAAATTAAATTACAATATTCCGAGTATGATTTTAAACAAAAAAAACCATATCTACTTCCATCGTATTATAGATATTCTTGTCTACATAGAAAGTAGAAAATTCCGATTTAGTCAGACTGATAACTGTGCGAAAAAAAAAATTATGCTCACGATGTATTTTCAATTTAAATATATTGATTATATTATCAATAAAGCAGGTTAAAAATAATATAGGTATTAGTGAAATTATAATACAAATTTCGCGAATAATAATGCTAAAAGCCGGTGGCGCTCAATCATCGGCGCGAACCGCAGCTCGGTGGGTCGTGCAACGCGCTCTTCACACTGATCGTACAACATCAATTAAACTGGGAGGGCACAAACGCTCGGCATGCCACACTAAATAAATTTCTGTCGTCGCTTCGTGTACATATACACACGTTACGATAAATTAATTGGTTGAAAATGTCACGACACGCCGAGTCATCGGGTGTATATGCCACACAGAAAATGGTAGAATTATATCCACATGGATACAATATACATCGCATAAACATGTGCGGAAAAGGTCCCGCAGGCCAGGCGTTGACGAGAATTATTGCCGGCATCAGAAAACTAGCATCTCTCACTCACACTCGGTAAATCTATTTCATTGAGAGTCGAGGTGTCATTCGCAAAATTGTGACTCACTATTTAACAACTAACGTCATCAAATATTACTGGAATCACCCGGGGAATCTGTAATGCCGACCGAATAATTCCGTAGTTCTGTATTTTGCCGCGCGATGGCATAGCACATCCGTTTAACCGTCAATAAAGATAACTTTATCAATTTTTTATCCAATTAAAAGACATCCACGCAAAAAAATAATAATTAGACGTTTCATCAAAGTTCTTCAACTATAACTTAAATTCTGATAAGACAAAAAAATCATGTTAAGTATATATGTCATCATATTTTGACGTTCAAAAATTTGTCACCAAGATATCTTCAAGTGGGTGTGCGCTGTCAACTCTGTAAATATTAAAACTATCAACTTTGACGAATTTATATAAGCCGTTGCATCATCATCTCCCCGGTATAATATACTCGTGCAATCAATAACAATCTTTATAAAAATATTCTGCCGTCGTATTTGACTGTCCACGGCGTGTGGATAGGTCCTCCAATCATTTTTGAGTATTTAGTGGGATAATTAATAAATTATTAGAATTCCACGCGGGTGGAACACCCCTAAAAAATAGAAAATCTATTGAAATCAATTTAAAAAATATCTGCCATCGGATTCGTCGTTCTACTGCATTTAAAAAAGTCCTCCAATCGTTTTTAAGCTTTTATTTACATAATTAAAAAATTGGTGAATTCCACGCCAGGTAAACAAGTAAACACCCCTAAAAAATAGAAAATCAATGAAAATCTTTATAAAAATATTCTGCCGTCCTATTTGACTGTCCACGGCGTGTGGATAGGTCCTCCGATCATTTTTGAGTATTTAGTGACATAATTAATAAATTATGAAAATTCCACGCGAGTGGAACACCCCTAACTGACCGAGAATAGAACGAAAATTGAACCTACTTATGCCATTCGATGTATTTTGAGCTTCTCGATACGAAAAAGTCAGTAGATTCATCGGACAGATTCACGCACAAGCGATAACGCGAAGAAATTAATTCCACGCGAGTGGAACACCCCTAAAAATTAAAAAATCTATTAAAATCAATATAAAAAATATTTAACACCGGATTCGTTTTTCTACAGTGCGTAGAAACGTCCTCCAATCATTTTCAACTATTTATTTAATTAATTAATAAATTATGAAAATTCCACGCGGGTGGAACACCCCTAAAAATTAAAACATCTATTTAAATCAATATAAAAAATATTTACCACCGGATTCGTGTTTCTACAGTGTGTAGAAACGTCCTCC